>MJUU01031138.1:95017-135859 GCA_002080025.1 Modiolus philippinarum
AATTGGAAAGTCAAAATCATCACGTTTGTCATATAATCTAGATTTCAGACGTCCATGTTCGTCAATGTATAACAAAAGGTCAAGGTATGAAGCAGAATCGTGTGTATCGGTTGTCTCTTTAATTTCAAGTTCATTGGGGTAGATGCGATGTAAATATTCTTTAAATCTTGGGTTATTAAGAGAAAGTACATTGTCTATATATCTGAAGCTGAAATTAAAAGTCTGGGCCAGTAAGTGTCGAATATGAAGATGCCCTTATTATCAGAAGACGACCTGTTCTCAATTCAATATAGAATGTCCACACTTACATATTTCGTAGACTAGACGTTTTCATTGAAACAACAATATTGAAATAGTACTCACCTTTTCTTTTTAATCATATATATAATCACTATGACTACAATGGCAATGATAACGACTGGGATAACAATACCAAGGGCTATAGCAACTGCTTCAGACGCCATGACTGAAAATGATAATGATGTATGTATTTAGGGAAAAGGTCAACGGTGAAATTAGGCCATCCTTAATAAAATGTTGGTTTGCTGTTTATCGACTAACAATTTTGGATTCGAGTAGGTGATGTTTATTTTTTTTTTCGAAAAACATCAAAAGAGGTTAAAATTTAAAAGAATATGCTTAGAGTAGTTTTTCTGAAATAAAATATTTTAAGTTGGTATAGCTTTTTTACGAGTATGTATATAAACTTCAAACATTTTTTTAGGTTTTGACTTATGTCTGTTCTTATTCTTGTGCATACTCTTACAATGTACTGATATTTGTTAGAATAAAGGGTTTTTTAATTTAAATTTTTAAAGTTTAAGTAAACAGTCAAGAAAGATAGCATGTTACACAGAAAAGTGTGATTTTTGCAACCATCAAAATACTGCCAAACGCATTTTTCTCTCAAATCAAATTCAAAGGTGGCCGATATAACATCTTGATTTTTACGACATTGACAACGAAACAAATGAATTTAAACACTGATTCACTACCATAATACCGGAGTTTTATCCGGTATGTATTAGATACCATACATTTCAAACAAAAGAAGTGGCCCATATATTGAATCTGGAAGGCTTCTTTTTCCACACGAGTGTACAGGTGAAGGCCGAGGGGGGCGTTTTTCTACACGAGTGTACAGGTGAAGGCCGAAGACGTTAACGCCCCCCTTGGCCTTCATCTGTACACTCGTGTCGAAAAAGAAGCCTTCCAGATTCAATATACCGACCACTTCTTTTGTTTGAAATATACGGTATCTAACTTGTACCACAATAAAAACTATTTAACTTTTAAAATTCTTTGATGAATTAGTATCTAAATAAACAGTCTTTGTCATGACTTGGTGGTGTTATGGTACAGTGAGTTCGCCTTGCAATGTGAAAGGTAATTATGGTGATGAGTGTTCGAATCTCGGCTAGGGCAGCGAAATCGCTTTTTGCGAAGTTTTATATCAACTACTGATTGGTAAGATAAGTAGTTACTATTTTCAAGAATTCTGTGTGGTCTTCATAGCCCGGTATGACCGTTTGGTTAGAGAGATAAGAACCGTTTGGTTAGAGATAAGAACCGTTTGGTTAAATGACATAATATGCAACTTCTATTGAGGTATGCAAGTTTTGTTATTTTACTTCCAAAAAGAGAGTTGTAAATATAAATATGTTTATTAATCTAAAAGTATTCACGCCTAACGTGGCGTAGTTAGCAAGGTGGTTGGTAAATCCCTAAATAAGCAAAACGAAGGATTTCGAGTTCTAGCCACACATATGAGGAAATTTTTGAAGGGACAACAAATTTGGAGTTAAGATTTTCGAAACAATATGTTCACTCGTGCAGAAAAAAGTTGTCCTTACTTAAAATTGGAGGCCAGTTTGAACAATAGCTTTGCTGGGAGTACTGTGGTTCAAAGCATTTACACACTACTCTACTTACATTCCAACTATAAAATATGACGAAGATTGATTGATCGATTGATAAGGTAGAGTTTTCCGCCCAGTAAAAAATATTTCAGCTATATTAGGACTAGAACAAGTTAATCAATTTTTTTTTTTTAAAAAGCATAAGTAAAAGAAGAAAGAAACAATGGTAGAAGGGGCTTACGGCAGCTACGAGGTTTGATTGCCACTGGAAAATGGGAGAAATGGGTAGGGGGGACATTTAGTCGTCTATACGACCCCACCCCAATGAGTATGCTCTCCTTAGAAAGATATAGAAGGGTTCTTTATACTGTAATGAGCGTGACGTTTCTCCACACAGTTCGTCTACAATGGTTTGCGACCAGGCTTTACGAAAAATGACCTGACTACGCGGCATAAAGGGGGTATTTTCTATCCACTACCTGGGGACGCGCCCGGCTGTAGACGGAGCCTCTGAAAACCAATTCAATTACCGGGAAATGACAAAGAAATATGTCGTCAAATTCTAGAAATGCTTCGTTAAAGTTTACACTATGCATCACTATGAGCTCTCGACTTTTTTAATGTCAAGTGAGTGGTTCAGACTCTATCAAAATAAATACTTAAAAATCAAAGTCAGCCAGTTAAGATATCATTAACATTAGCTTGCATCCATATTCCGTTAGCTTTAGTACAAAGATATTTTATTTTAAACATATTGATAACAATGGCAATGACACTTTACATTGAATTTAAAACATATTGACAGATTATAACATTTGATATATACAATTACCCTAATCGCCATCCTGTCTCCCAAACTTGTATAAAATAAAAGAATTGTGATTATAATAGGTACTTGTACAATATTGAGACCTACCTTTTATTAGAATCGCTGTCTTCTTTTGACTTCAAATCACATATTTATAATCAAAAAATATTTGATAAGATGAGGAAAAGGAAGTAGATCTATTTACCTAGGGTAAAATTGATTTACCTGACCGAATTTTTACAAAGAAAATTTTTGTATAAAATATATACTTTAAATACCAACACACATATTATAAGTAGCAACATAATACATATCAGCTTCGGCCACCTAATTTCACTTTACAACGGAAAGAAAACAACGAATCCATGATATTTTTTTACAAATCGCACAAAACACTTAATACCCAAATTGCAGCAACGTCCAGCTCCACCGACAGTGGCCTGTTTGAATGCAATTTACATGTATTTGCTTAGACTGCAAAAAATTCATTAGTACCATATGCATCATTTTGGAAAAACAATGTGAATTGTGTCATTGAAGAAGTCCCGGAGGAAGTAAAATGTTTTTGAATTAATAATTTCTGAATCTTGCTAACTATACCCTTACTTATTGCATTGTTCTATGAAATCATATCATTTCATACGAGTTTTCACGTTTGTTTTTATGATGTTTATTGCGGCTAAACACAAACGTTCCTGATCAAAGCCAGCTTCACAGCCAGTATAATTGATGTTAACAATGGAATTCAAATTGACTAACTAAATATATACTTAGCATTCATGTCAGCAAATGGTTAATCAGACACCATACCTCAAAACCGACGGGCACAGTCTCCAACATCAACACTTACTACAAACTGTGTGGAAAAATGTGTTATTTTGCAGTTCTTTTGTTGGTTGCGGCCTTTGATTGTAATCCAAAGTCGTGGGTAAGACGGTTTTTTTTCTTTCTTTTTTGTATGTTATGCCACAGAAAGTGAACAAAAAAATTCGTGTGTATATCTTAATTTCGGCTACTTTTGGATTATGGCTTTCCATATTATTTGATTTTGATTCTGCTGATGAGAGGTTACTCCTTGAAACACGTGTACAGCATAACGAAATTTATTGTTTTTATGCAATTTCAGAATTTTTGGCATTTAGGACATGCACAACGGTGTAATCTATTTTGATTTTAAATCATATTCTCACAATCGGCTAAGTGCGAATCGATGGGGTCATAATCGTACACGTAGTCAAACAATATAAGCGACTTTTGAAAATTCATTACTACTGTAATGAACATTATTGATCTATGTTTCAACCATGATAATGATCTCATCAATCCGCACTTGCCAATATTCTGCTGAAATTATTTTGGAATGTATGTTCTATTTGTCAATCTAAAAACAAATATTCAACTAAAAGAAATATTAAAGATTCTATCAAAAAGACTCACTGAAATTTTTAACAGCAAATTGAATAGTTTTCAAAGTGATTAATTAATTGATTAGTTAAAGTGTAACGTCCAGTGAGCAATATTTCAGCTATATCAGTACGAGAACGAGTTAATCAATTTAAAAAAAAACATAAGTAAAAGAATAAAAATAAAGGTGGAAGTAACAACCGGGGCAACGAGTTTTGATTGTCACTGGAATGGGAGGGGCAGGAAATTTAGCCTTCTATACGAGAGCCAGTGGCTCTACTCTCCTTAGAAAAATATAGAAGGGGTCTTTATACTGCATGGGGCGTGGCGTCTCTCCATACAGTTTAGCTACAATTGTTGGCGGTCAGGCTTTCCGTATTATGACCTGACTGCCCAGCATAGACATGACATTCCCCTATCCACCAACTTGGGACGCTCCCAGCAGTTCTGTAACTGGAGCCCCTGAAAATTGATTCAGGAATGTTGTAAATCTTTAAATCTTTATCATTTTATCATTATTGCTATTCCACAATATACCCATTAATGATAACCTTCATATAATTTCAAGACATTTGTTGCCGGTTTATTTTGGCCTCAATATACAGCTTTGTGCTTGTAAGTATTTAGGTTTATATAATCGGGAGCACAAATGTTTTGCTTAAATTTATTTAAGATTTGTATTAAAATATAAAATGATGTATGCACAAAAATGGTGCATATACAGATTTATCCTCCTGTGACTAAGGTGTTATTCAGATGAAAAGGTCTCACCCATCCTATTTGCTGTTTTTTTAAACAATTAAGAACAATTTTTAGAAGAGGCCGATATTTCGTCATTTGAAATGATAGAAACGTTATTTTTGACAAATTAAAATTACAATTGAAAATTGTTTTACTTTTATATGTTGACGATACAATTCTTTTTGAGATTCTTTTCCAGGATTGCAAGCGTCGTTAGATGATTCTTAAAAGAATCAATCAGGTACGAGGGTCAATGAGATCAAAGCATCACCAATTTTCAAAAATGCTAATGTGGACAGTTACTTGTTCTCCATTCATGACAAATATGTCATCTTTCATGCTGATAAAGCCCCTTATAACGTCATTTTTATTTGCAAAAATCATTACATAAATTGTTTAAAAAAAGGCTTGGGCATTGATAATTGCAAAGGCAATCCAACTTACACAACTACTACTCTATCTAAGGAGGAGATATTACATAACAATAAATCTGTTTCTTTCCTTTGGGATTTCCACCAAGGATGAAGACACGGATTTCCCCTCTTTGTACTGGGTACCAAAATTACATAAATGCCAAAACAAACAACCAAACGTCGCTGTATCTGCCAAATGTTCTACAAAACCTATATCTAAGTTGTTAAGCTCCATCTTGACAGCCGTAAAAGAGGGCTTTCAAAACTATTGTGATACATGCTGTTCAAGAAGCGGTGTAGATGAAATGTGGATATTGAAAAATTCTAAATATCTAAATATCTACTTGACACCTTAAACTCTAGATCATTATCACACTATAACAGCATTGAAACTTTCGACTCTACCACACTTTATACTACCATTCTACATGAACAACTAAAATCTTGGCTCAAAGATTTATTTCATAGATGTTTGTCCCGTAAGAACGTTGTACGAAGATATAGGTGCATTATTATAGGTAAAGAACAAGCTTACTTTGTGAAAAATTACTTCGAATTAGAGAAAAGGAGAAGTGATTAAATGTTTCAGATCGACAATATATTTGTCCAGTTAGGAGGACTTGTTTTTCAACAGGCTATCCAATGGGCACTTACTGTGCACCTCTTCTGAACGATCTGTTTCTCCATTCGCATGAGGCCGAATTCAATATAAAGATAAAACACTAGCCTAATTTTTCAATTTACTGCTTCCGTTATATAGATGATATTTTTACCTAAACCCTTTGTAACCCTCGCTTTGGTGATTTCCTTCTTCTTATCTATTAAAAAGAGCTCGAAATTAAAGATACTAATGACACTTCCATATCGGCTTCATTCCTTGACTTTCATCTTGAGATTGGCAACAGAGATAGACTTCAAACTAAGCTGTATGTCAAACACGATGACTTCACTTTTCCAATAGTTAACTTCACTTTTCTTTGTACCAACATTCCAACAGCACCGCCCTATGAAGTTTACCTCTCCTAGCTCATTCGCTGCTCCAGGACCTGTAGTCGATAGAGTGACTTCCTTGATAGAGCCAGTTTGCTCACAAATAGGCTACTTAAACATGGATATGTTCAGTACCCATAACTTGAGAGGTTACTCCTTGAGACACGTATACAGCATAACGAAAGTTTTTTTGTTTTTTGTTTTGTTTTTTTTTTCGGTATATTTGTATATTGAAGGCATCACTTTATAAGTTTTACGGTCGACATTATGATCTAGTGGATCGCTATGGGATATTTGTTTCCAGGGTGACAACATATCTTTCCCTATAAAAGCTTAATTGTTGATTCCTCTTTCGAATTTGAATTTGACATGTTCAACACGGCGGGTGTCTCATAAGAAGGAGATGCTAACTCTACTGGTGCACCTGATCTCACACATGGTTTTTTATTGTGTCCGTGTTGTTCATCTTTGTATGTGTGTATGTGTCTTCATTTTTCTTTTCCGTGCCGTACTCATGTTTATCTTTGTGTGTTTGTTTTTTCCGTGTTGCCATTGTCTTTGGATTATTCATTTTAGACTGACGGTTCGGTTTTCACTTACTTTAAAATATGGAACTTAGATATTGTTAAGTAAAGTAAAACAAAGGTTATAATGTAGGCAAGAAATAGTTGGTTAAAAAATCCGTTTATTACAAAATCAGAAATTTAAACATACCAGTTTATCTGCAATTGAAGTTTTTTGATGCGTTAGTAATCCTATAATGCATTACGGGTACTAACCTATTGAAACAGGTTAAAACGAGAAGACTGAAAAGGTTCACCTTCAGTTTTTCTTTTTTTAAATTCTTCCAAAATTTGAAGAATTATGACTACATCAACAAATAATTTCACTTTGGAATAAAACAACGGCAGTAGAATACCGAAGGAACAAGGGAAGCGATGACTACAAAAATCGAAGTCTAAAGACATGGCAAAAAGACAAAACAAGGACGTGAGACAGCTACAAAGCACGGAAATAAAAAGATAACATTGTGAACTAAGGAATAAATTGTTACTTTAATATCAGATGTTTTGTGAATGACATCATGATTAAGTTATTCAACAGATCTTTCCTTTAATTGTTGTTTCCTCTATCGGATTTGACCTTACTACCGGATTTGACATGTGCAACACGGCGGGTTCTTATGAGAAGCAGGAGATGCTTACTCTACCAGTGCACCTGATCTCAGCCATGGTTTTTATTGGGTCCGTGTTCACAGTATACATAGCTGTGCGCCAGAAACTCCTTGATTACGAGTTTTCTGTGGGCTGTATGCGGATATACAGAAAAATACCACAACGTGCTTTCAAAGCGGCATGTTTTATGTCTTAATCAGTTGTTCATAGACTACCAAAACATTTATAATTTTGCAAATACGTTAGCATTTATGATTACTTTACACATCCGAAAAGTTTTGATGAAACCTGTCACTCGAAACCGTGTATTTTTCTAAAGCAAAGTAATTTACTTGTGTGACAAAGAAAAAAATCTCGCAAATACATCCTTATTTCTGAATGAAATCGATATATTTTGTCACTGATTCTTTATCGCATATTTGTGATTTAATTCGCATTGTTTGCGTTAATATATAGCGATCTATTTTTTACTTGACTTTGGGATGAATACTGAGTGACTGTAGGATTGCTCTACGAGTTTTGAAAGGTTCACTGTGGGAATTCTTTACGCCGGAGCAATTGAGATAATTTTTAATACAAATAACAAAAAACACTGGTAAATTCTTTATAAAATTAACTGTTATTATCAAAAACGTCATATTAGTAAAATATTCTATCCATGCACAGGGGCCTGTAGCAATATTTACGATAAGAGATGTATGAATATCGAGATAGTGGGCGGTCTTTTTCACATTGTAGACCGCCCACTATCTCGATATTCATAATCTCTTATCGTAAATATTGCTACAGGCCCCTGTGATCCATGTAAAAAGGCAGTAGTTACTACTATTGCATTACATGTATACATGTTCATGTGAGAATTTCTCATATGAATGCACTATCAACATTTAACATTTGCCTTTCTTGTTTTGTAAAAATCAAATTATTTTTCTGGCCATCTGTATATTGTCCACATCTACCGATTTTTCTTGCCAGGTTTTCTTACAATCAACTTGATGAGTGTCCTGTGATCGTTTATATGTTGTATTGTCTATTGGTACCATTGTCAATCATCCGATGACAGTGTTTGTAAGAGTACTTTGCCTGATATATTATGCTTATTGACGACCCCACATTTAAAACAAAAAAGTATAATGGATGTAGCGTTGTTCAACATTTAGAAAGTGAATTCCGCTCAAACCGGTGCCAGGGGCCGTCTTGAATTTGCTATGAGGTAGGAGTGTTTGCTCTTTGTTGAAGGTCTCATGGTGACTTCCAGGTGAAGAACAACAATGAAAGCGTTGCTCTATTTGCTGAATCTTTTCATGTATTCATAGGAATTTCGTCCCATGTACATTTACTCCATATCCCTTTAATTTGTTTATGTGATATTATCATCACGTTGTACCATATGGGAAAACACATTCAAATATCTTCTCCTCTGAAACTACCAGGCAAATTTAAACCATACTTTGTCACAATGGTCCTTAGTTGGTCTCTGTGAAAAGTCTGTGCGGCATGTCCGCATCACATCCAAAATGGCTGCCAGTGACGAACCTAGTTTAACATTAGACCAAATGGGAAAGCATTCAAAGATCTTTTCTTTTGTAGACGCAAAAACATTTTGGTTAATTGATTAATTAGTTCGAGCTAAACGTCCAGTGAGCAACATTTCAGCTATAACAAGACGAGAACAATTTAATCAAATAAAAAACATAAGATAAAGAAGAAAGAAAAAAAGGTTGAAGGGACAACTGGGGCAACAAGTTTTGGTTGCCACTGGAAAAGAGGAGAAATGGATAGGGGCAAGAAATTTAGCTGCTATACTAGTGCAAGTGAGTCTGCTCTCTTAAGAAAACTATAGGACAGTTCTTTATACTGCATGGAACGTGGCGTTTCTCCCTACAGTTTGGCTACAATAGTTCGCAGTCAGGTTTCCCGCATGATGACATGACTACCCCGCATAGACAGGGCATTCCCCTATACACAATCTGGGGACGCGCCCGACAGCAAGTCAACATCTCATCCCAGATGGCCGCAAGCAGAAATTTTGTTTTACATTTAACCCTATGGGAAAACCTATTCAAACATCTCCTCTGAAGATGCAAAGCCATTTGGAACTGAACTAAGGTACAGTGGTCCTTAGATTATCTTCAAAAAAGTTGACAGTAGGTCTGCATCCTATCCCATCCAAAAAAGCGACCAGAAGGGAACTTACTTAAGCTTTCGATCATCAATGTCTATTAACAAACTTCAAAATGACACCCTTAAAAATGTCTATTTAAAAAGGCCATTGTGTATGAACTACAATATCGGTTTTGAAATTGTCATATAAACAGGAAGTAAATGAACTGCAACATTGGTACTTTTTTTAGTGTTATTTTTACATTATTCATAACAATGATAATGGTCTTAAAATAACAGCTGTAACGGTTACGTCATAATGAAGGCACTCAAACAGTGATTTGATATTACATTCTTTTAAAAATGGTCGATATAGCAATTTAATTGCCATGATAATATCAAATCACTCGTAAATAATTCTCATAGTCCATCGGAAGGAAGACCCACAGAGTCAAGTGGTCTACTCCGAAATCATCCCACAGTAAAGTGAAATGCATATCTCAAACAACGGCAGTAGAATACCGAAGCAACAAGGGAAGCGAAGAGTACAAAAATCGAAATCCAGAGACATGGCAAATATATTAGCGAAAATTATGTGAACTAAAAGACGAAAATTTACACAGTGACGTAGAAATATGCGATAAAGAATCAGTGACAAAATGTATCGTTTTCATTGTATATCATATTGTAACATTTTAGTTTTGTCTTGTATATCATATTGTAACATTTTAGTTTTGTCTTGTATATCATATTGTAACATTTTAGTTTTGTCTTCGTGAGTTATGTTTGTGCTACCGATATGTCCTTGTGATTGTTTTCATTCTATAGAGATTTACAAAAAGCTTTTCAAAATTTCACCATGATACAGTTTGAGGGTTAGAGAAGAAACATGTATCATGGATCACATTGGTTTTTGTCTAAGGGTTAGAAAATGACATTAACCAATCCGCTACCAAACAGGCCTTTCAAATCACTTTATGCCTTACTGATAGTGTGACGGGTGTCGCTAGCGGGGCAGGACATGCTTACCCTTCCGGAGCACCTGATGTCACTCCCGGTTTTCATGGGAGTTCACACTATGAGTGCCTTAGTTCTTAATGTTATCTTTTTATTTCCGTGCATTGTAGCTGTCTCACGTCCTTGTTTTGTCTTTGTTTTTATCTGTTACCGTTTTTGCCATGTCTTTGGACTTCGATTTTTGTAGTCATCTCTTCCCTTGTTCCTTCGGTATTCTACTGCCGTTGTTTCATTCAGAAATAAGGACGTACTCTCGAGTTGTTTTTCTTTGTCACAGAAGTAAATTACTTTGCGTAAGAAAAATACACGGTTTCGAGTGACAGGTTTCATCAAAACTTTTCGGATGTGTAAAGTAATCATTTGCTAATGTATTTGCAAAATTATAAATGTTTTGGTAGTCTATGAACAACTAATTAAGGTGGTACGGGGGTCTAAAATTCTGTCAGATAGAATTTTCTTATTTTTTCATGATTTACCCTTTGTTATTAGAGAATACAAAAAAATAAAATAAAAATAAGGGGTCACCGGCCATATAAAAATGAAATATGAAATGTAAAAATCTGCTATTTTGGTTGAAGTAATAGGAAAAATTAGCGAATTTTAACAAAATTTTTAATTATTTTAGTTACATCATATAGAATTTTTCAAATTTGGTAAATTAATAGCTTATATACTGTCCTTCAATTTCCATGAAAAAAATTGGGGGGTCACGGAACTCATTTTTGAATAAATCGCAAAAAACTCATTTTTTTCCTGCTATTTCTATACAAATTATCTCCCCTCAATGGAACAGGAGTAAGCTGAAAGGTTCAATATTTTGCGTGGTTACTTAATAAAAGTGGCATATTTCATCAAATTTAACTATTATAAGACATTGGAAATGGGTTTCGACAACGTTCCCATAGTGAATTCCATTTTAAGTCACATGCGCAAGAATGATGCGCAATTTCAACTCCGTACTATCTTACATTGAAAACATGCCGCTTTGAAAGTACGTTGTGGTATTTTTCTGTATATTCGCATACAGCCCATAGAAAACTCGTAAACAAGGATTTTCTGGCGCACAGCTATGTATACTGTGTACTCGTGTTGTGTCTCTGTTTCTTTGTTGTTTCCGATTTTGCCATTGTCCTTGGATTATTCGTTTTTGATTGGCGGTTCGATTCTCACATACTTTACATTATGTAAGTTCTCGCTTATTTTACATTAGAAACGCTTTTGTAGTTTAGGGCTCAGTTTTTTTACAGAAATCAAATGCCATTAATGTGATTGGGGTAAGTACAACGTAAAATAAATTTTAAGAGGCCAGTTAACTCAAAATTTGAGAAATCAGGAAGAAAAAATTGGAGCAAAACCACCGCAATGGCCATGACTTGGTCCAAGCATAAAAAAATCCAATCGAGGTCCGATTAAAGATAACGATTTACCATATTTAAGACCCCTTATAGTTCGGAAAAGGTTAGAGATACTCCACATATGTCGACATATGCTTACAACAAGAGGAGTCTAAAGAAAAAAATTCCCATCGAAATCCGATTAAAAATAAAGATTTTTCATATTTTGAAAAATAATTTTTGGGATTTTATTAAAAGTCATAAAAATGTCAATTTTTGTGCTAGCTATATATATAGTATTGTACTTTATATATAAATAATGTACCTTTATTTTTTAATTGTACACTGCTACTCTTAAAAGTAGCAAATGTTTTAAATATTGCACCTGTATTTGAGGCATGTTGCAGTATATGCTTCGATACATACAATGCACATGCAGTGTTGTCTTTCACAGATAAACATAATAAAGTATGTCTCAAATGTAATTTGGGTAAAGCAGAACGTAAAATAAATTTTAAGAGGCCGGTACACTCAAAATTGGAGAGAAAGAAAGAGCGGGCGCAAAACCACCGCAATGGCTTTGTCTTGGCGCAGGCATTTCAAAAGAAATGGTTGGTTTTATGGAAAAAGAGAATCTTTTTGTATTTTGAAACCATTGGGCCGATGCCACTGCTGGTGGACCAGAGGTCCCCGAGGGTATTCACCACCCCAATATACTTGTCTGACATGAAAAATTTACCTTGCGTTTTATAGAAATTTTTATCAAAATTCAAACCCGGCTACAGTGTTGTGTATTGCACTAGGTGGGTGTCCTTGGTAATGCTGCTGATGAGAGGTTACTCCTTGAAACACATGTACAGCATAGCGAAAGTTACTGTGTATTATGCAACTCCGGTATTTTTTTTTATTTAATCGAATTAAGGCTGGGTAATATAACGTTGACAATTGAAAATGGCCGTTGGCACATTATTAAAGAATAGGCATTTTTGTTTTTACTTTAGATCAATGAAATTTGGTTGAAGAAGATATTTGTATAATTATTCTCTCTAAAGTGGTCTCTTGCTGCAAAAAATTAAAAGAAAAGTAGAGTAAAGGGCTACGCCGAACGCAGCATGTCGACTACTGAAATTTGAACAAGTTTAATTTGAAGTGAATGTGGACATAGGCAAGAGCTTGACACCGTAACTAGGTGGACACACAAGGAGCCTGACACGGTAATTGGTTAGAAACATACTATGGAACATAGCCCTTTTGATCCCTGAAAGCTCGGAAACTGTAAAAGAAATGCTTAATCTTTAGACATACTACTGACAGCTTACATCAAAATGAATTCAAAGAAAGAAAAATCCAATCGAAATCCGATTAAAAATAACGATTTTACATATTTTCAGACCCATTAGGGTTCGGAAAAGGTTAGAGATACGCCAAATTTATTGCCATACTACCAAAAGCTTACAACAAGACGAGTCTAAAGAAGAAAATCCCATCGAAATCAGATTCGAATTGCCTCTGAATCACACTGAAAGAAACCACATCAAAATTTTATAAATAATACAAATTCTACAGCTAAATATGTGAAAACACCTAATTTTGCCCTTTAAGAAACGAATGGGGCCACAAAAACCAAGCCCAGTCCTCCTTTTGAGCCAAAAATATTGTGTTATAATTTCATGAGGATTGATCAACTGGAACTTAAGTTATTGACCAAAAACCAAAAGTGTTTATAGACAACGACGACGCTGACGACGACAGCGCATTACCATTATACGACCTCAAATTTTTTTACGGTCGCAAAAAATACCGGAACATGTCGGGATGATTACAGATGCAGTGGTAAATATATCTATAATATATGATTGTTCTTCTCTTTGTCTTTGAAGGCTTACTTGTGACTTCCTTTATCAGAACTGTTTTGCCTTGCTATAGATTTGTTTCTATTGAATGATAAATTACAGTTTTTGTGTAATTTAAGCTTACATGACATTCCTCTAGCTCCATCATACGGGGTGTATATTTCTCAACTGGTACGATTCGCACGAATTTGTTCTACTCTTGACGATTTTAATGAACGTAACCTTACTATCACAACCAAACTTTTACAACAGGGAACAGATTTCATAGGTTGTTGAATACATTTAAGAAGTTTTATAATAGATATGAACATGGCCTTAAATATGGCATTACTCGTAAAAAGTTTATTACTAAGGGCATTTCTAATCCTCGTTTTTAAGGAAATGTTGTTAAAAAAGGCCAGAAATTGATGAAATTTCAGAAAAGCTGGGACGTAACTTACATTCTTTACGTAATAGGGAATATCGACAAGATATTCTGCTCGCGTCCGTTAAATTAGCTTTCATACTAAGTGACCTGATAATTTTGCACACATACTGGCCTCTCACTGATACTGCCTATGTCTACTGAAATTTATGATGATTCTTGACCAAACCCTTCGAGAAGTTTTGAGTTTGATTTTTCTTCCGTAGTGCGTGTTCTACCAGCGGACTAGGCTTCTTGAGCTAGCCGGCAGTTTAGCGGAGAGCACCCCTTGACCCATCTTTCAAAATTACATATTGTCTTTTTCTCTCCTTACAAGACTGTGGTCATGGATTTAGTAGTCTTCTCGTTTTGGTTTTAATTCGTATGTTTTATACTTTAGGGAAACGGGACAGATAAAGGGAAGGTTTGGGTACCCATAAACCGGTTTAACCCTACCGCTGGCTCTTGCTAGTACCGGTACTGAGTAATTAAGCAAACAATGATTCAAAATACTGTCCTTTTCTGGATCTAAGTATCATCATTGACTCTGGTAAAATAAAAACTAAAATTAATGATAAAAGGGATTATTTTGATTTTACCATAATTTCCCCTCTCTTGACGTTCCCCTAGCTTCATCCTACGGGGTGTATATATTTCAACTTGTACCATTCGCTCGCGTTTGTTCTACCCTTTACGATTTTATTAAGTGCAACCTTACTCTTACATCCAAACTTTTACAACAAGGTTACAGATTTCGTAAATTATTAAATACTTTTAAGAAGTTTTACAGAATATATGAACATATGACATGACTCACAAACAGGTAATTAGAAAGGGCATTTCTCATCCTTCATTTTATGGAAATGTTGTTAAAAATGTCAGAAATCGATAAATAATCCAGAAAAACTGGGACTTACATTTTTTCAATTATTATTGATATCGACGAGATATTCTGAACAAATCCGTTAAAATGGCTTTGGATTCCAGTGACCTGAAGACTTTACATATATACTGGCCTCTCACTGATACTGCCGATGTCTACTGAAATACATGACGACTCTTGGCCAAACTCTGAGGGGAGTTTTGAGTTTGGTTTTTCTTCCGTAGTGCGAGAGTGATTTACCAGCAGACTAGGTTCCTTGAGCTAGCCAGCAGTTTAGCGACGAGCAGTCTTTGACCAATCTTTCAAAATTACGTTTTGTCATACGCTTTTCTTTTCCAAGATAGTGGTCAATGAGTTAGTAGTCTACCTGCATTGGGTTTTATTTGCATGTTTATTATACTATAAGGAAACGGGATAGAGAAAGGGGAGGTAACTCTAACATTGCATTTTGCTAGTGCCGGTACCAAGTCCGGCTATCCCGAGTTCCTATCGTTATTTATGTTTGTCTCTAGTTTTCATTTTTGTTTTTCTGGTGCAGTTCGCTTCTGAATTGTTGCATGTGATTGTAGTTCCCGGTCATTGTAGGTGTTTACTGTTATCCTGTTTTTGTAATGTAATTATAATTTTCAGCCATTGTAGGTGTTTTCTGTTACCCATTTTTTTAACATTTACCTTAGGATCAAATTATTGTTTTAACGCTATACATTGTAATTTTGAAAATGATTCAGTTTTGGATTTTATTTAAAACCATAAAAATGTCCATTTTTGTGCTAGCCATATATAGCATGTTGTACTATAAATATATAAATAAGTATCTATATTTTTTAATTGTACACTACTACCCTTAGATGTAGCATATGTTGTAAAAATTGCACGTGTACTTGAGGCATGTTGCAGTATATGCTTCGATATATGCAATGCGGAGGCAGTGTTGTCTTTCACCGAAAAACATAATAAAAGTTTGGCTCATCAAAATTTTGTATTTTCTTCTGTATCACTTATATTGGAATTCAAATCTTCACTTTTCTGGTCTTGTATAGTATCTTCAGACACCACCGGTACAAGTATGTCATTATCTGATTCATCGTCCTTTATTTTATCTTCTTTCACAATCTCGTTTCCATTTGAAATTACAGGAGACGATACCGTGGTTTCTTCATTAATTTCTTCTTGAATTGTTGGTTCTTGAGTTTTATCTTCGTCAGTTTCCATGAATAACTCCTCTTTCTCACAGATACTTTCTAGACTTTGGTTGACGCCATTGTTTGAAGTTTCTGTATTTGTTATATGAATGCCACCGTTTGCCTTAGCATCACCATTATCTGACAAATCTATAGTGACAAATCCGTCTTGTTTATCTGGCATGTCAGCAAACACATTGGTATTGCATACCTCTCCATCGGAATATCGTGGTGCCTTTAGTACGGATCCAGTTACAACCTATGAATAAAAGGCATCTCTTATCAAACATGTTTTGTTAATATTAAAAAATTGACCTCTATAAACTCATGGCAAATTATAAGAATATTGTTCATTGTTATAGGATTTATGTAGAAGTACAAAACGGAATTGTTTCGTTCATTAAATTTTGTACGTACTACTGTATTAACTTTGTCTAGAGTATATTTAGTATTGGATTATAAATTACATCTATTCCTTATCAAACATGTAGCTTTTTCAGAATATTTCTGTTTCCTCTTTATCAACAAGATATAGGAAAAAANNNNATTTTGATACCTTCCAGATGGGAAACAGTAATAGCTATGAAACTTCTGTTGACTACAAACTAAAAGCTCACATGAGAAATTCAAAGAAAAAAAATCCAATTAAAATCAGATGAAAAATAAAAATTTCATATATTTCGAAAAAAAATCAAGTTTGGCCCCTTAGTCCTCTTATAGCTCGGAAACGGAAAGAGCTACTTCTAATCCAACCACATACTACTACACCAAGAAAAATCCTAAGAAAAAAAACAAACATAATGTGATGAAAAATGAAAATTTTCGGTTATCTACACATTTGCAAACTTGGCCTCTCATAGCTCAAAATGGAAAGGAGTTCTAAAAATTTTGATGGTTGAGCTTAGTGTTAATTTTTTACAAGGAAACCATTGCAAAAATTATCAAAATCGTACTAAAGATAAAAGAATAAAAAAAAATCTATTTGCCTTTTTGGGCCCATTTCTCTCATGACGGTATAAGCCACGTAAAACTGGTTGCATACTGCAAATTGGAACTTTCCACAGGAGCACACTGAAAGAAACCTAACCAAAATCCGATAAAATAATAAATATACTACACCCTTCTATGGAAACACCAAATTTGGTCCTTTTATTAAAAAGAGGCAGTGACAAAATAATCAAAACCCGTCCCAGCCTTTCTTTTGTGTCTTGGAACATTGTGTAAAAATTTCATAAGGATTGATCAGCTGGTAATAAAGTTATTGATAAAAACACAAAAACGTCTACGACGATAACGACGACGACAGAAACATACCATTATACGACCTCAACTTTTTGTTGTCGTAAAAAATGAAATGGAGACACACATGCAAATAAACAACACAAACCCTATTGACAGTCACGGTTGAGACCAGACTCAACGCGGAGGAAGCAACTTATGAGACACCCGTACTGCTGCAAATGTCACTTCCGGTTATGAAGTCGAATCCAGTAGAGGAAACCAACAAACGGTAGATGTTGACGAGAAAGATCTGTTGTCATCCATGAAACAGATATCCCATAGTGATCCCCTAGATAGTGACCGTAAAACTTCTGCAGTGATTAAAATTAAAAGGATATGAAGTGAATGCACATGAGACAAAATCTCTACAAATACATTGTTAAATCAAGCAATGACACATCGATTTCATTGGGTTTTTTTCATCTTGAAGTCACCATGCTGTCTTTAACAAGGATTTTTTGTCCTGGTTAAAGTATCCTTTTCCTAAGCAATCGAACTCAGTCAAGAAAGTCACTGTCTTTAGAGGCGAATTTTGGCGATGTAAACTCGATATGCTGGCGCTTTTGGAATATTGCCACAAAGGCGAAGTTGACTTTTGGAAAAGTAAAGTAATTGCGATTGTCCTACAGCTTAGTTGGTAGTCTACCTCTGTTATCAATAGATGAAGGTCAAGGAATGATGCAGGTGTGGATGTGTCTGTAGTAACCTTTTTTCAAGCCCTTTTGGATAGACGAGATAGCTTAAACTGCAAAAATTCACCTCAAATACCTCGTACATACATGTCTTGCATCAATTTAAGCCATTAACAACATTTTATGACATGTTTTTAATTTCATTATCTATTCACTCCCTATTGCAAAACTCTGTCCTTAGCTAATTTTTGCTCTCAGTTTAGATTCTTATGGTTATTTGTTCTCTATCAGTTTTTTTGTTTTTTTTTACATATTTCGATTTCAAGATTTCTAAAGTTTTTATTTTATCTGCACTGAAGAGACATAAGTTGTCGAAATAGTCATATGCAGAAAATAAATATACAGTAACTTCGGTATTTTGTCATTTAATGATGACATTTTCGAACTCTCTGGACAATTTGTCTCAAATTTAACTTTCCCAACATCATATATTTCTTGAAAGGTTTACACAACTTCTCTATATTATGGCAAAATTTATCATACATTTAAATCCTTTCTAGGAGATTTCAGGGGGGACTGGGTTACTCACCTATAAATACATACCATGACTGTACAAAAATTGATAGTCAATGAAAAGTCCCCTTCTTTAGGTGTTCAAAAATCATTTGATCAATTAAATATGAGACTAAATTTAACCTGATATACCAATATTTGAATGGTTGTATAATATGTTAAATTTTCTCATGTTTAAGAATACCGAATCTATCTTTAGATTCTAGTATGTCCCAATTTCTGATTGGTTGAAGGTAAGAAATCACCAATTTATTTCGTTTATTTTTTCAACTAGAGTTTGGCATTCATTTTCAAACCTCCCTCAACAGTTTGTCTCAGGCTTAGATGTATGCTCTTTATACATTTCTGTTATGGCATACTTGTTTTTGGGAGTATATCTCATATGGATACACTATCATACTTGTAATTTATTGTTTTTTTAAGTTCAAAATGTTATTCTGACAGCCTGTTTATAGTGCCCAAGTCTCACTTTTTTTATAATGCAAAGTTTTCTTTCAATCGACTTGATGAGCGCCCTGTGTTTGTATATATGCTGTACCTGCCCACTAGCTGAGGACACTACTATTTTTGTCAGAAAACGGAGAACAGTGATTGTAAGAGCGCTTTGCCAGTAAATCTTCTGTTTTTTGACGATCTCCCATCCGTAAATGAGGCGTGGGTGCGACATTGTCCGACAATTAGCAATGATTTCCGCTCAAAACAGTGATAGAGGTCCTCTTGAACGTACTATGAGTTATGAGCAAATCTCATTTTTGAAGATCTCTTGATAACTTCAAGATGAAGAGCAAAATAAAAGCGTTGTTCCATTGTTTGTTTTTATCGTGTATTTGTAGAGATTCATGTGCATATACTCCATATCCTTACATTGTTAATTTTTAATGTTTCCTGTTGTCGTTTTCTTTAATTAACCTTTCTACAACTATATTTCTCATGAAAGGTACATATCTTCACTATATAATGACAAAACTCGTCATATATTAAAAGCATTCGAACCTAGTAAGGTTATATCCCACCTTAAAATATCCTCTCCTCTTGGATTTCAAAAAGTAACTTTTGTCAAATTAACTTGGTCTTCAAAAATACCTGATATATCAATGTTTAAATGGATTAATTTTTATCAATGGATGCATCGTTTATCGATTCTCTGATGTGCAAGAAGGCAAAATCTATCTTCACATTATAACCTTTTGGTGGTTGGACGCCTGAATTTTCCCCTACAACCTGTTGTGTTTGATATAACGGTGTATATATTGTGTCGAGAGCTGCTTTAAGATCTTTTATATATCAACGTTATCTGTTGTTTACATATAATTTCTTTTATTTTGACGTTTTTTTCTATGTTGAACACATCTGGTCACTCACTGTTGCTAAATTACTCACGGGATTATCATTAAAACTGACTTTAGCTCTTTCTGCTCTTCTTTTTTCATATTTCCTCCTGTCGAAATAAATTAGGATTAAATGCATTACATCATTGGTTTTATGGATATAAATGATATCTTAATGAAATTCGCAAATGCTTGAAAATAAAGGTGAATTATTTGTGGATAATTGTTCCATCAACTTCGTAATTAAATCAGTTTCTCAAGGGCGCCAATTTTATAGTTTTATTGAAGTCTAAATATTCGGCGTCATTGATCTGAAATATCATGGAAGAATTCGTCTTACCCAATAATCTGAATCTTATATATTATCACTTACTTTTTCCAATACTTTTGGTAAAAAACAAAGACGGCCACCAGAATCAGTACAATTGCTATAGGTACCAGTATACCGATGACAATCGTTATATCGTCTGAATGTTCCTCATATATAAACATTGTAGTTGTATCTGGATACGTGGAATTCGTGACAGTAGACAGCGCTGGTCTAAAAGTCGTTGTTGGTATTTCAGCTACATCTATTTTAGGGGTAACAAAAGGCGTTGTTGCAACTGACGTCAGTTGTGACGTTGTTTCAGTGACGTTTGTTAAGACAGTGTCATTATTGTCAAGGATAGTTGATTTTAATGTGACGTAAGACGTAGAACTAATTGTTGATGATGCTGGTAATATTGGTGTCGTTGTATGTATTGATGTAGTTGTTACATTATCTACAATGGCAGTTGCAGTATCTACAATGGCAGTGGCATTATCTACAATGGCAGTTGTATTGTCTACAATGGTAGTTGTATCTACAATGGCAGTGGCATTATCTATTGTATTATCTACAAAGGTGGTGAGAGTTGGCGAAATTGATGTTGAGTTGACTGGAACAGTTGCATTGTCCCCCATTTTAATTTGGTAACATGTTCAGCCTGCAAATAAAAACGAAACTGTGTCTAAAGGATCAAAAGGTCAAGGGAAAACATTTGGAGTAATTGTAGTAGACTTCAGTATATAGATAATTCTTTTATTAACAACAACGGGACAGCTATTAAATTGTTCACTGAAATGAAAATCACAATATTTTTATGCACATTCCTCGTTTCATACCTTTTGTGAATTTTGACGTTGCATGTTTTACAGTAGTTTATACTTTTGTTTGTGACGTCATGACTAGATACGTTATTGTGTGTTGTTGTGTTGAACTGCTGTGAATTCTATAATATTTGTGATAACCTGCGTCTTGCTATAATGGAGGTGTTTGTGATCAAAATATAGTAAACCGTGATTTTATAAAAGACTACTTCTAATGTTTATGACCGCTCGAAAATGGACTAAGAATTAAGAATATGGAGTAACGTCTAAATTTACTTCACTTGTGGCAGCTAGAAAAAAAACGAATCGACGCCAAAGGAGAAGACTTTCTAAGAGGAAGGAGGAATGATATTAAATGTTCAAAAACGCAGGTAAAAAGTTGTGAATGCAGCTTGTAAATTATAGACTGGTGCACTAAGGATATCAATAATCTAAGGTGCAACAATCCAGTTGGAAATAATACTAGTAAGCTGATGTTTTGTGAAAAGTGAACAATACAGTTATGGGAGATTATAATTTAGAGTATGACGGTTCAGGTCTGTTTAGTTGCTTTTGGATGCAGTTTACATTTATTCAAACCTGTATAACTGGACACAAGAACATAGGTGTGAAATTCTCAATTCTCTTTGCGAGGTAAAGCTCTCGACTATATATCATGCTTGCCGTTTGCAACTCTTGTAAGTTTACAATGTAAGTCTATTATATACTGCATTGAAGAACCGTTTCGGATATGGAGAAACAGCAAAAAAGTGTCGGATAAAATTGAGAAACATTTGCATGTACAAAAAAAGAAACTGCACAGGAGTATGTCTGTAGGGTGGAGAGAAACGTTAAGGAATCATTTCCCGGTGTGTACGAAACTTAAGTAATTGAACTCATTGTAGAATATGTGATATTTGGTTACCCTCATTCTGATATTGGGTTCAGAGTTCTTACAAGTAACCCAATATTAGTGGATGAACTGATAAAGGAAATAATATGGCAGGAACATTGTAAGATAACTTTCCTAAATGTTTGTCAAAATAATACAAGTGACCAAGCTTTTAATAGCACATTAGTCCTTCAACCACATTCCACTGAAAAACACAAAGAGTTATAAAACGCGTCATAAAATGTTCGTATTGTAAGAAACCAGGACATGTTCGGAGAGAATGTTATAAAAGATAGAATAAACAAGTTCAGTCTGAATCTGGTAGGACATAATCAAAACCTGTGGAACACAGGAAATCGTACAGAGTGAATCTCATAAAGCATGCATGTGAAAATGATGTTTCAACCAAGTCCATTCCAAGGAAGCGAATGCTTATAAGTAATGAAATTCATGGACAAATCAGAGCGAAATTATAAATTCCTAGTGATCAATTGTCAATGATGAAAGTTGGTGGAACAAAGGCGGATCAAACTTTAGACAATATCAGACTCTCCAAAATAGGAGTACCATTTATAAATAGTAGTATGATGTTTTCTCCTATGAGCCGAGATGTAAAGCTGCAAAGATAATTGTTCATTTATGATTTCGAGGGCGAAATCTTTTAGAAAAGGGGAGGCAGTTTGGTAAACTTATATTTCAATGCACATTCCTTGTTTCATGCTTTTTGTGTTTTTTGACGTTGCATGTTTTGCAGTATTTTTGTACTGTTTTTTATGACGTCATGACTAGATAAGTTGTTGTTTTGTTGTTGTGTTGGACTGCTGTGAATGCTTTCATTATAGGAATAAAAGTCATTTTGGAGGGTTTATCATTGTGAATGAAAAGTCGAGTTTACATATCCATAAACTCCTCCAAAATTACTTTCATTTCTTATAATTCCAATCCTTTGAAATTAAAACAATAAATTTGACTTCACCATTAAACTGGTCCGCCGTTCCACAATGCTACGCTCGTTAGGAACGGGTGACGGCCATTGTTACGTCGTGTTTCATTGGTCGAAAGTGTTGATTGTTTTCATTTTTTCCGGGAAAACATTCACATAACGACCGTTGTTGATTAGTCTTTAGTAACGTCTCGTAAAATCACGGGGTAAGAATCTTGACCTCGGGATATTTAGCCGTCACCTGTTGTTAGTGTAACACAACAGGAGCCCAGTTTACTTCACCATGTACTGCACTATTTTCCTCGGAACGTACTAATGAGCAAAAAGCGTTAATCGAGAACATAATTCCGTTGGTGTTCGAGACGTTGACCAATGCATATCAATAGCAATTGGAATTATATTTGTGATAACCTGCGACTTACTATAAACCTCGCAATTCTACCTGTTTCTCAAGCTCGTCAAATAAATTTTATATTTTCCGACTATTGTACATGTATGTGTTTATGATGAAAATCTAGTAAACCGTAAAAGAGGACTTCCAATTATTCACGACCGACCGGAAATGGACTAAAAATTAAGAATATGGAGTAACGTCCAACTATGCCTTCAAAATAAGATTTGATAACTAATAATGAGAGAGAAAGCTCAATTCAATCAATATCCATGATTACTTGTTTGTTTAAGCCATTATTTTCTCTGTACCTTTACAAGCCGATGCTACTCACTCAGACTCTCCATAAAAGCCCCTTTACTTGCAACCCACGTCAAATGTTTGAAACAAATTGACATAACTGTTATAACATGGAAGTAAATAACTTGTACAAACATTGTGATAAAATAGGAGAAAGGCATTTCAGTTATTTTAACAATTGCTACACTGAAACCGCAACAAATTAAGTAAAGCCAACGATCCTTAATTCGCCAAATCTCACATGAAACACTATAAAGGTGGATATTTTGACTTCAAATGATAAATCCACCTTCAAACAGTTGTCACTCCATTTTATGTACGGTTTTCCTTCCCTTACCCGTTTCTGGCAATCAAAACTCGTTGACCCGTCTGTCACTTCAACCTTTATTTCTTTTTCTTTTACTTATAATTTTTTCAATTGATTAACTTGTTCTCGTCCTAATATAGCTTAAATATTGCTCACTGGACGTTAAACTCTAACTTATCAAGCAATATAAATTTTTTCAAGTCATTGGCAGTACTGTTTTTTAATTCAATATAAGTTGGACCACTGTATTTGTTTGTTGACTTCAGCAGAGCTTCGAAAAGAATGGTTGAAAGTAGCTCCATGATGACCATCATTTCTTTTTTTCATCTGTTATCATGGGAAAAGGGAAGCTTTTGTTCCTTGTTCCTTTGGTATTCTACTGCCGTTGATTGAGTTCTCAAGTTTACTTTCTCAAAACACCCCTTTTTCACAAAAAATGCGAAAAAGGATGAACATCAATGAAACTTGAACCTTTTATGCTCAAACCTGTAAGATATTATAAAGAATTATTCTTTTTGTATCTCTGCACAATAAAAAAAATCGAACTGGTCTATGAGGAGAGTAATTATCTGACTTTTGTTTTCGAACGCATTAAATAAAAATAGTTGCTGAAACTTTAAAATGAGAACTTTTCTAATAAAAATTGACTTCTTGTTCTTGACATTGGTAGATATACAAAATAAAAATTTATGTGGCTAAAATATTTTGGGAACCAAGCATCGTTTTTGTTTCTGTGTACATAATAATAAGAAAAAGTACACCATTGATATATGAAAACGTTAAATTGAATGAAATCCGAAGAAGGTGACCAAAACCGCTCATTTCGATATTGTTTTTGTCTTATGCTCAGAATCTTGCATGTTTTGCATTACCCCTTAATGTGCAAAAATATTGCACTGAAGATTTATTTAAGTTTCCTACTGGGGTTTGATGCGCAAAATCTTTTTTATCACACCGATGGACCAAACATGTTTACTATATTGTATGATGTGAAAAAGAGAATATATAATTTCACAGTGACATAAAAATAGATCATTTTACTTTTTGAATCTGACATCAAACTTAGTATAAAATTTTACAACTTTAACAAATAGACTTATGTGCTTAAACCAAACCAACATTCTAGAATTGGAACTTAAACGATTACTTTGCTTATGTAAATCACTGATTCCAAAAATCTTAAATTCACCTCTGTGACAAAGAACGAGTGCTTACTTCACGGATACTCATCCACGCACTTTTCTAAAGAAAATGTGGATATATTGTTGTGGTCCCGGTCGTCTGTCTGTCCATTAGATGAACATTGTCAGTGGAATTTCTCACTCATTTTTGATAAAGATTTTTAATTTTGTTTCGGAATTATTGAATATATGCTGCAGATGTGCAATAAACTTTCGGATTTTTTATACTGTTTTGGGTGCAAACGAGAGGCCTTGAGATCTGATTTTTACACATGTGGCATGCAACGGAAACCACCAAATTTATGGATATATACATTTGATTTTGTTGAAGAATTGTCGCATAGAGTGCGTTGATGGGTTATAAGCTTCCATACCTTAGATTCCGATTCCAACGTTGGTTAATTCCCTGGAAATTTCAAAGACTCATATTTTTGAAATGTAAGAATATTATATTTTGGCAAGTGTTTGGGAAAAACAAAATTTTTGATGCATAAAAAATATATTGAAAGTCTCAAAGACCAATTATTATTTTGAAAATCGACATATCAACTATACTAAACGGGATAGAGAAAGGGGAGGTTTGGGTACCCATAAACCGGTTTAACCCTACCGGTAGCTGTTGCTTTTGCCGGTACCAAGTCCTGCTATCCCGAGTTCCTATCGTTGCCTATGTTTTATTGTTTTTCTTGTGCAGTTCACATGTGGATTGTGGCATGTTATTGGTATGTTCGGCCATTGTAAGTGTTTCCTGTTGTCTTTTCTTCATTAATACTTTAAGAAAGTACAAACATTTTCACTAACTGGATTTCCAAAATATTCGAATCTAATTTTGGTAAATTTACTGAAAGTCTCAGGAAGACCACTTATTTTTGGAACTCTAGTCTACCTAGCCTTGACCATTTCTCAAAATTTCTTTTTATTAAATCAAACATTTTCACAATTGGATTTCCAAAATATTTCATTCCACAATCGGATTTCCAAAGAATTTGATTCTAATTTTGGTTAATTTCCTGAAAATATCAGACCACTAATTTTGGAATTCTACATTACAACCATATATCCATGTATTCCTTTTAGTAAAAACAGTGACTATTGATAACTGATTTCAAAAATAATCAGAAAAATTACGCCCATGGTTTGTAACAACTGTAATCTGTGTCAAGTAGGGTAGTGCGGGGTGATGGCACCACTTTAGTTTGTTTTTGTTTTCGGTGTTTGCTTCTACATATTTATTGATATATTTCATATTATTTATCCGAATTTTGTAACAAGGTTCATGTTTTTAAAACACGATTGCCGCAAAAAACTATTAATTACTTTCTGGAAACGTTCATAAAGGTAAAACAAGTACTAATTAAAACTAGAAGTGTGTTTTGATACAAAAACTATGTCTCCCCCCATGAAGTAATGTTCTTTCAGTGATAGAACACAAGTAAGTTTATGTTGCCACCAGGTGGCCATTCATTCCAGTTAGACAAAATGCACAACTAAAGCATGATGGTCAACAATCCTGTGCAGTTTGGTTGAAATCGGATCAAAGATGTAGGAGAATTGGCGTCCACAAACTAAATTTCACAAAATTCTAAGTCAAAAAGGGGCATAACTCCAGCAAAACTTAGCCGATCAATCCGGCGAGACGAAATGACTAACTAGGCATGATGGTCAACAATCCTGTGACGTTTGGTTGAAATTGGATCAAAGATGTAGGAGAATTGGCGTCCACAAATTAAATTTCGCAAAATTCTAAGTGAAAAAGGGGCATAACTCAAGTAAAAATTAGCCGATAGATCCGGCGAGACGATATGCACAACTAGGCATGATGGTCAACAATCCTGTGAAGTTTGGTTAAAATCCGATGAAAGATGTAGGAGAATTGGCGTCCACAAACTTTGTGACGGACGGAAGGACGGACTGACGGACGGACCGACGACAGACGACAAATACAAAAACAATATGTCTCCCCCTTAAGAGGGGGGACATAATTTCAATGTTACTATGAAGATAGTTTCTGTAGATGGCAATTCCGTCAACTAATATTTAAACCTTCAGCGCAGTTCAGTCTGATAGAGAACTAATAACCAAAAGGATCTAAAGTGAAAGCCAAAATCAGCTAGGTACAGGGCTTTACATAAGGAGTATTTTCCGGTTTCCAACAGCATTTCCTTAATTCTAGATTGCTGCAAGTCTTCAAATAAAAATCCGATCAGTCACAAAATATTGGACAATTGGGCCGGTGAATACAAGGGTTAAATTTGCCACAAACGACTTAAATAATTGGCCGGACATATGACAAATCAATGTAATACGATCATCTATACTGAAGTTACAAGTTACAACTTGATTGTTTTGTACTAAGAAAATTTTTATCTATTTGTGGCTTTTAAGATGACAAAGCTAAATTTCACCATGATATACATATATTGTATGCCTAACTGAATACCAAAGTTACTGTTAATTTAGTTTCTGCATATGGCCATTTCGACAACTTATGTCTCTTCAGTACAGAAACTAAACGAACTGCGTCCTATAGACTAAATTAGAATAGAAGCAATTTATAATTATAACAATTTCATATTGAGGTAAATAATATCTATATTATGAAGAATGAAACGAAATGGTACAGAGTGAGGGCCTGCTTTTCCTCGTCACTTTCGTAATGTATGTATTATAAATATATTGGTTTCAGGGGCTCCGACTACAGAACTACCGGGCGCGTCACAAGATGTAGGATAGGGGTATTCATGTCATGATTTTTACAAATTGGAGGCTTCAATGATTTACGAATTTGTCCTCTAGAACTGTTCTTATCATATCGCAATGATATCAATCGCGGGATCTTTGGGTACTTTTTATATCTTATTTGGCGGCCAAAAATTTTTAAAATATCAAAAAGGGGTCAATAGAGCTTCGAGATTCTGTGGGTAGAAATATTATGCAGAGAAATGACTAGAATTAGTACCCCGTGCCATACAAATATGTATAATTTGCACATAAAATACTAGGTGATCCCCATAATACATAGACTGTTACAAATTTATGTCATTAGAACAATAATTTACACATGATGTGACAGCAACATGTCAACCCAAACTCAGACAGATTAAAAATGGGTTATAAATATATGTCGGTCATTATTCTGTAACGTTATGTACGGTGTTTCACTCTATATAACAATGTCGTAAAACAGTCTTGTACTCTATGTAACAACGTTGTAGCACCCATCCTCTACTCCTTTCTAACGTTTGTAGAAATTAAAAAATTATATACTCAAGTATGTTTTCAACAGAAATTAATAATTCTTGAAAGAGGTTTTGTCATTGAATGCTTGAACTTTCAGTACATCTTCTTGAGTTCATTTTTGTCATGTATGTCTTATGTGTTGTTGTTATATTAGAAAATGCAAAAATACCGAAGTTGCATATACATGTATTGCATTTCGTTATGCTGTATAGGTGCTCCCATCAGCAGCATTAGAATCAAATAATATGGAAAGCCGTAATCCAACTTGAAATAGTAAATTCTCGGATCACTCCGCTGATTTCGATTTCTTCAATTAAATTGCCATCAAATTAATTCATCATTAAACGATCATATTACCTCATATAACCTTATATTTAATGATTTTGGTAAATGAACATTAACTATTTCTTGCCATATAAGGACTTACAAATCAGTTTGTCCTTTTTTTACTGTGGTAGACAATTTATTGGTATATTAATGACATCATTACTGACTACTCACGCCCTTGAATGCACGTATACATTGCCGGATAGTAAAACTTATACATAAATTGTCTGAGTCACTTAAATGTATTATGTACAAGTTTACTTAATAAAATCATTATAAATTGTCTTAAATGTCATTTTTTTACCAACTTGTAACCAAATATTTCATTTTCGTAAAATGGCTGCATTTCAGTTTCCAACTATGGCTAACTTAGTTATATGAGACAAATGTCAAAATGGCCATGTGCAGAAACTGCAAACAAATTTTACAGTAAGTTTTATATAAGTCCCACATCCAAACCACATTTGCGTTATTTAGCAGGAACGAATCTTTGTCTTCAGAATATTAATATGAACAGAGACATACAAGTATATGCCTCTGATATGAACAAATGAAGTGCTAATTATCAGCATAGTTTTGAGCATGGAAACACTTTCAATGTCTCTTTTCAAATGTTTTTTGGTATTGTCTGGGGGTTTTATATTGAAGTGTTCAAAACAACTTTGGAATCTTACACTGTATCTCTGTTCCAACACACTGAAAGATAGAAATGATCCAATCTAATAAATTATATATGAAATACTAATTATTGCTGCTTACCTCTATCTGAAATATATCCAAATATAATATTCATGTTTATAGTATAACATTATAGCTACGATTAGTCGTCCAAACGTTGTATTTTACCACATATCTCAATAAAAACCTACTAATGACATGAATATATACTTGTTTTGTCAACTGTTTATTGTAGATGACCTGAGGTGACAGTTAATTAGAATAACAAATTAGACAGCTCTAGGTCACACTCCTACGTGTACTGCACAACTGTGCATGTGATTTCTGCGATCAATGCGATGCATGTAATTGATTTATACTTAAACGAAAAAAATGTTCATTGCTCATTATTATATATCATAAAGTAACATACCGATTGAACACCGGAACTCAACATTTGTACCACCTCAATTAGTTGTGGTGTCCTTATGTCATTTCCTTAGCTATTATTTGGGAACGATAGAATATATTATCTATAAGGCTTAAATGTTGTGCGCGAACTAGCACCTTGTCCTTGAAAGTTTTGAAACAACGTCAGTCGTGATGGTATTGGTAAGCAGCAAAAAATTTTGAAGGACCAAGATGTTGTTACAATGTTTTTCTATGTATTAAAACAATTTTCATGTTTTTTTTTATTTTGGTCCAAAACTATTCTTTACTGGCACTTATAAGTGGTGTTTTGTGGCGCTGTCAAGAAGATATGATTTTTTTTTCTCACTGACGATAAGGCTGGTTCCTTCCGAAGTAACTCGGTACAATGTCAAAATCTTCCACAAGGTTCGGATTCAATGTTCTTGGAACATGCTTGTATGCATGCATAGCAAGAGACTCTTACCCTGCCGACGCATCCAGTCTCACTACTAACGAATTTCATGTATATATCAATGTTATTTCCTGGAGTTGTATCGCATTGCCGCTATAAGATCGGTATGCTTCGTTTTCTTGTATTCTTGTTAACATGTGGCAAGTTTCAAAGGTACTTTGAAATTGATTAATCTGCCACCATAACGTGATCCTGGGCCACAAACTAGTAATGGCGTAGGAAATTTTGGATATATCTGTTTATTACCTTATACATATATTTTATACGTTCTATTAAGTATAAAGTATTTTCGTCTATAATTTGGTATTTTCATATCCCCGTGTGTCTGTTGCCCGATGAGGTCTACTGACCGGTGCAGTCTATTGACCGATGGAGTCTATTGACCGGTGCAGTCTATTGACCGATGGAGTCTATTGACCGGTGCGGTCTATTGACCGATGGGGTCTATTGACCGATGGAGTATATTGACCGATGAGGTCTATTGACCGATGAAGTCTATTGCCTCGTGAAATCTAGTGTCTTACATTTTAACTTTCTAAGGGAACACTAATACATTGTCATAAATAACGTTCACAGTGAAAAAAAAATTAAAACATAGCACCAAAATGGACGATATATTTTAATACTGTTGGACAAATGCATTTCCATTACCTTTGATAAGTCATTTATGTGTTACATTGAATTTTGCTACTTCTTCTTGATAAGTTGACAGCCAGAAAATTGTTTTGAGATAGTTTTCAAGCCCTATTATTTTCTTTTCATACATTTGTTTTATTTTGAAATATATCAATGTAAGGTAATAAAACAGTTATTTAATAGGTATGCAGGCAACAGACCATAACATTTGTCCCTTGGTACTGGGAACCACACAAGTGTTCTATTGCCCTCGGCTGTTGGCCTCGGGCAATAGAACACTTTGGTGGTTCCCAGTACCTCGGGACAAATATTATGGTCTGTTGCCTGCATACCTATTAAATAACTGTATATTATCTAACACGGCCAACAGAAAGCCACTCAGGTGGTTTGTACAATTGTGAGCTAAAACTAACATTTCAAAATATATTTTCAGTAAAAGGAATTAATATATTTAGAAATGGGAATTTAAAGACGACCAGATAATAAAAGATCTTTTATTTTTAGAAATCAATTGAATTTAAATCGAAACTTGGAATGCCGCCATTTTCTGTGTCAGAGAAAGACAATAGATTTAATTGATTTTTGTTTAAAATGGACCCAAAGTCGATGGTTGGTAAAATATGCGGAGAGTTAAAAGTAGAGAAACTTATTGGGAAAGGGACATTTGGGATAGTATATCTAGTAACCAGAAATGACCAACAACAAACATGTTCCTGCACATACCAGGTAATAAATATAATAAGTATTATAAGTACATATGTCGATCAATAAATATTTGGCATTGCATCAACACCGAAAGAAAAAATAACAGAATACACTGATTTTCTGAAAACACACTCTATGTGCAGTTCGTACTGTTAACATTTTGCATCCCGCGATTGATTTTTGTAAGGGAACATTTTATTTTAGCTTTAGTGTGCTTTATATTATTTCTACGCATGCTAGATGTGGTGGCATACTTCTAGTCTCTCTTTCAGTTTTTATGACAATGAAACCTATTTTGATTTCCAAGTGTCAGAATCGTATGTACGACTTTTGCAATTCCAGTTTGTTTTAAAACCGACAGAGCTTAACGTTACGTTAATGAGCAGATAAATGAAATGTTAATTATCTGTCCAATGAATATACCCAATGACATTGTTCAGGACTTAATAAATAATTGATGACGCGAAGTATCTTTTGACAAACGTCATAAAGCCAAGGAATATATCTCTCTTGCAAAGCTGGGTCGATATTTAAGTTATGTGTTTTGTTACTATCCTTTGAATCTTTTTGCAAAATTCGATATTTTAGGTATTTCTGTTGTTACATCCTCATTGTGACCATCTAAAACAATGGCTTCTTTAAGATACGTCATGGGTTTGACTCTCGTTGATTTAATTCGTCGGACGTAATATATAAAAAAAACATCAGAAACAAATAAAACTTCCCAACCAAAAACTAAGTTTATAATAATGTGCGAGAAAAGGGAATAAAAAACATTGAGTATGTTTTAAAATATGTGTACATACTGCACATATCATCAATATATCAAATGTCCCTAAACATATTATTATAGTGTATTTGTATGTAAGCTAAATTAAATAAACGGGAAAACTTGCATCTAGCATCTGGTTAGTAACTGCCTTAAATTTTACCCCTGTTTTACTAACTCAGATCTTGTCCAAAAAATTAGGATCTGAAAAAACGAAGCATCAAGAAAAAATCTTTTAATGTCGAAACGTATTCTCTTTAAATTTTCAGCTCAAAAGCATGCGAGGGGACTCCTTTTCTGGTCCTTATGTACCCGTATATGTCATATCATGTCTTTACGGTGAAAAAATTGTCTGGAAATTCAGAAACTATGTATTTTGTGAAAGTACCCATTTCTGGACCCAATTACTTTCTAGCACTTACTTGTTCTTGCAAAAATAAAAGTTCAAATTATCATCATGTTTTTATGTTTATAACATTCATCTTTATATTTTAACAGCCAACACATTTTGCCATGAAAATGATCAACTCTACCAACTCAAACAGAAAGGAAAAAGTAATGCTAGAAAGAGAAATCCAGATTTTACGGGATTTAAAGAGACATAACCATCCAAATCTTGTGAAATATGTCGACTTCTTCAGTTATGAATCTTATACCTGCATCATCATGGAGTATTGTGAACGAGGGACTCTTTACGAATACGTAAGGACGCAAAAGATTGTTTCAGAGGTTCATTTTTTGGAGATTCTTAGGCAGGTAGTCGCTGGGCTAGAGGTGAGTTGATTTATTGAAGTAGAACAAAGCGGTTTAGGTCAAATGTTAACGACACAAAGCATATAATAGATCAATATATCTCTGGAGACAGGAAAATTATACTGTTAAACGAAGACCAAAACCATAGCAATATTTTTTTTGGTATGAAACAAATGAGTAATAATTTGACAATGGACTTGGTTATCAGTGTTACTGAGATGCAAGATAAAACTTCCATTCACAAACACCATACATTTTCTTTTATACTTAAGAAGCGACTACTACAATTTCTTTGCACAAACTAAATTAACAGTAGATATCTGTGACACGACACTATCTGTGACACGCCATTAGGTCTGCCTTCTCTCGTCATATTCATCTTCTTCGTATTTAGCCCGGTATTCCCCTAGTCGAAGGCCATATAGAAACGTTGGGCAGTTTTCCCTTCCTCTCTTTCCATTTTTGTCATTTTTATGTGTTTTTTAATTTGTACATTTTGCCTTTTAATCCTGGCCAACTATACCATTTTATTTTGTTCAGTAGTTAACTTGTGGCCATCGCACAACATATTTATATTTTTACAAATTAACAGTAACTTCGTTAGTTTTTTATTTATAAACATTCACAACATGAATTTTGTAAACGTTATACCAGTCCAATAACAAACCAGAAAAGGTACATATAGATATGACGATTCATGTAATGGCTTTTATATATCTTTCGATCTCTGGATTTCCAAAAAATTAACTTCGGTATTTTGTCCACCGGACCGATGCCGCAGCTTGTGGGCTGTTATTCTGCGACCAGTAGTTGAGTACTTCGGTGTTGGTCCGAAAGCCGATTTTGTTTGAAAACTTGCAATAACTTATCTAAATTAGAAAATTTTGAGTAAAACTAAAGAGTATCTCACACATGCACAGTCCATGGCTGATTCTTTTCTTTCTATTTAGATCTCTTTGATTATTTGTTCTCTATCAGCTTTATACATCTTTCGATTTCTGTTTTTCCAATGTTTTGGTTTTATCTGCACTGAAGAGACATTAGTTGTCGAAACGGTCACATGCGGAAAGTAAATTTACAGTAACTTCGGTGTTCTGTTATTTATATTAATGATAATTTAAATTGTGAATATTATGTTTTGTTGGCCGCAAGTTACTCTTTTGCCTTTTCCAAATATTTCATTTTGTAAGCTTTTGTTTTCTTATCTGCAGAAAATTTTACTTTATTTTAATGTTACAAACCCAACAGAATAGGACACTGAACAAACCACAATAACTAAAGTGAATTTAAGTTCTGCAAACGTCATTATTTTGCTGTTTACATTAGTTTTTTGGGGAAATTAGTAGACATGATTTAAATTTCAATATTTTAATAAACGTAAATTTCATTAATCCATCTTTATAAATGAAATATCTGTTTACATTTACTAGTTTTTACACAGTAAAAATGTGCTTCACAGAGACGTTAAAAGTAAGAATATCCTACTTGATGGCCATAATGAAGTGAAGATAGCCGATTTCGGCGTATCCAGGTACAGTAAAACATGCAACAATGTTTGTGTCATATCAGTTGTAAATTGTATCAATAAACATCGATGTATTCTAGTTTTATAATAGGCCTTTTCGAAAACTCATTTAGTCCGCTCATCGGTTTCGTCATTTAATTAACACTGAAGCAGTTCCGGTTGTCAACCCAACACGACAAGTGTTGATCTTTTTTTTTTAATCTGATGTCGCATTCATCCTGAACACTATTCATATTTAGATTACTTAATCATTCTTTTCCGTGACACTGCACTTATTCTGTTAGAATAAAAATGTATTCAGGAGTTAAGTTGTTTATTGTTAGCCGGTCGTATGAGTGATAATCGGAAGCAAAGAGTGTTCGTATCTCCACTGGATGGGAGAGTTCCAACCCAGGAAAAGATAACAATACTTTATGGTCCGGGCTATAATAAGTATCGCTTTATTTTGCTGATGTATTTTCCAGAGTTTGTGTTTTTATGAAAACAAATGGTCTTGCCTCAGTTTTAGCTTTATCACACTTTGGATTTATGACATTGGTCTTGTTAGAAACTGTGTCACACAGTCTCTTAAGATGCACAATAAGCTTTCGACATCTCTGTATTATTTTTGATGGAAAAAAGTCTCAAAGGGCCATAATTTTCATTTTCTATATTCATGTGACATGAAGTACTTCTATACATATTTCGACTTTAGCTTTAAAGTTTCAATGGATGTTTAAATTAATATCTTATTGCAGTTTCAATGTCTGTGTCACACAGCATTAAAGAATTAGACTAAACAGATAAAAAGCTAACACATTTGACCAAAAGCAGTGTCTGTTGCATGGTTTTACCATGTAATTGTACAAACTTTGTCTCATGTGCATTTACTCTATGTCATTTCCTAGTTCATTTAACACTTTTGTCAAAAAAAATAATTTTGGTTCCCTCCACTGTAAAATGATTTATAATCATAACAGTGAAAAATGCATATATCCTAATACCAGCATACTAGTGTATTGGTACACACCTTGTTTGATTTTCATATGAAAAAATGCTTATTAATATCCTTTCATTGTTTATTTACTACTATTTAACAAAGTATATACATATACACCATTGTAGACATACACTCAACTAATCTGCATTTTTTTCTTATTTAACATTCACTTACGAATAATCTAAGGTATAAAGTAAAACCAAAATACACAGATATGCACAATGTCTATATAGCCAAACACTGTACAGATGAAATACATATTGATATATTGTACAGCCAAACAATCAGCAGGTTAATCTACCTTCGTGCAAACACAGTAGCTGAACTATATCAGTATAATACCTTGATTCATTTAAAAATATCAACAAATAACAGCTTATTTGCTTAAAAGTTTAATTGTTTGATTCCTATTTTTCAGGGATATTCCCATCGGACCACGCGGACAATTATCCGTCCTCGTTGGCAGCCCACAATATATGAGCCCAGAAATGCTGGCACAAAAACCATATGATGAAAAGGTATTTGCCTTATATTGACTCGCTTACTTGTAACTTATTTCTAGTTCTTTTACACTTAAAATATCAAAATATGGAACCTCATCATGCCGACTAAAATTACAAAAAAATCAACGAATATAAATACTAAAGTGATAGATAGAGATTAGGTATTGTACCATATATTTTGTATCGATGGATACGCAACTTGATTGATTAAGGTTAGTATGTATTTAATTTCGGAAACCCCGATTACAGAGCAGTAATTGGGGTTTTCTTTGCTAAAGCAGGATTACCGACCTGATAAACCGGGTTTTCCGGCGATAATCCTGGTTTACCCAAGTTCAGGTTAATTTCGCGTGCCATACATATTACTCATCAATAATATCAGACAAAAGAAAATCTACGCTGATTTTAAAATGAATATTTTGGTCATTGAAAGCATATAACAACATGTTTTATATTCAGGAAGATATATTCAATGACTAAAACAAGCGTTACGGTTTAGAAATTTGATGAATTGGGGATTCTTATCGCCATTGAACTTATCATGATTTTAATTATACCTCCAGAATATTAACTTTGGTCGTATGAAGATGAAAAAAACCAAAGGAAAGTCATGATTTGGACTTCCCGATAGCGATGTCGTTTTTGAGTAGTGGTATTCTACCAACATCACCGGCATATAGCGTTTACATTTCACATGTTTTTAATATACTTGTAGCTACCACTTGTTGAAATAACCATTTATTGACGTTTCGACCACTAACCTTCATCAGTTTCTTCAAATCCACGCAGTTCGAGTAGAGAACAAAGGAAAAGACTACCGTGTAGAACTGTGTGGATTTGAAGGAACTGATGAAGGCCAGTGGCCCAAATGTCAATAAACAGTTATTTCAACAAGTGATTTATACAATACATTCCCAATGGAATTTTTTCAAATGATTTGTATAGCTATATTGCTATCTCAAAAACGTCTATATGTGTCCAGAGAACTGCTATTATTACTACATAGAAATGGCAGTTAAAAGGTTTTACAGTTGTCCTCATGATTTGAAAGATTGTAAGCATGTTTCAACCTCCAAACTGATAATATTAATGAAGAGAAGGTGCCATTAAACACTTACAACAGCAGAAAATTACAATCACATGCCACAATTCACCAGGGAACAGAACAAGAAAAACAAAAACAAAAAGACAAAAAAACAAACGAAAACAACGATGAGAACTCGGGATACCGGAACTAGCAAGAGCTAGGGGTAGGGCTAAACCTGTTATGGGTACCCAGACCTCCCCTTTCTCTATCCCGTTTCCCTATAGTATAATAAACACACATATAAAACTATATATAGTAGATTACTAAATCCAAGACAACAAAAGACAAAACGTAATGTAGAAAGATGGGTCAAGGAGTGTTCACCGCTTAAATGCGCTTACCTCAAGGTGGTGGTAAAACACTGTCTTACTACAAAAGAAAAATCAAACACAAAAGGGTTTGGTAAAGAATCATCATGGATTTCAAGAGACATCAGCAGGATAAAGCTGATGAAAGCAGAAAGCATCAATAATTTTTGAATATTCATAAAGCGAACCATTAACAGACATGGTATTACATTCTAAAGAGATATTGTAAATTAGCGTCACAGGAATTGAGCAATGTTAAGTGAACAAGCCGTGCCGCCCCTTATTGTGTTTGATACATTTTCCATTAGACTCAGGGTATGACAGATTGAAAACGATGAATTTGATTAAACGATAAACTTTTTCTTCAGCGTGGCCCATGCCATCTTTACTAACACAGCAAGTGGGTTTACACTGCTAGTTTTATTTTTGTGTATATTTATGTTTTGCTTTGTTCATCCTTATTACATCGTTTCGCCACTTATGTTTGTCTATATATTGCGATTTCTTTTATTATTATTTTCGAATTTTACCCTTTAAGGATAGTTGTTTTGGATTTCGATTGCCGATTCGTTTAACAAAACAATACAAAATAAATGATATTGCCTGGTCCCAACTGCAATTAATTTTACATCGTTCCTCAAAACCGACGTCTTCAAACTCAAATCAATAAGCAAATAAACTGACCCGGGTAAACTGAAATATCCTATTAAACATTAATTTGAAGGGAAAAACACTTGGCCATGCAAAATCACTGTCAACATTATAAGAACGAGGATATATTTGTAATCTTATAGTAAGAGTTTTTGTTATCTTAAATGGAAAATATTTGTCTGTGCTTGTAGACCGATATCTGGAGTCTTGGATGTACATGCCTTGAGATGGGAACGGGAGACTACGCTTTCAAAGCAGAAAACATCAATGAAATCAAAAAGCTAGTGGATAACAAACAGGTAGAATACACATATCAACCATACATACGGAAACCTACCAGTATACTTAATTTACATATACTCTCTACTCATTGTAGTACATTTTATATAATCGTCATTTGCAGCTGCAGTAATATTTTTTTAAACTTCAGTATTGATATTTTCTTTTACTTGAACGTGAAAACTATAATTACTTGAATTGTATTAAGTCTGAAAGGCAATCCTACCTACAAATATCATGTATGCAACTCAACTCAACATTGATATAAATGTTTTCGTAATATACAGAAAGAAGAATCTATTTTTCCCCCAGCAACTTCGATAATGCACTTATAAAAATGCTTTACAATTTTATGCAATATTCTCTTTATAAGATGTTTGACATGTGGTTTTTAAATAAAAAATAGTGAAGAGATTCACAACTTTGGCTTAAAATAGAAGACATGGAATATAAAACTTTAAGCAGTGAAATTAAACTATTTTTAACCAATCTGTTAATCTAAATATGATCTATAATATTTGAAGTTAATAATAGCAGTGTAAATAAAAAGAATTTCTAACGATATTTAGAATTGTCTTTCAGTTGGAAGAAAAGTTGTGGGAAACTCATTAAAATTTACTCTTACTTACATTTCACTATTTGTTTTCTTTCAGCTTCCTCCTATGACAAATACAGATTATTGTCCGGAAATCAAGTCTTTAATAATGGCAATGTTACAGAAAGAATCGGTCAATAGACCTACAGCTAGACAACTAATGGAAGCTATACAGAATCATAAATGTGATACATCTAAAGGGATCCCATTTGGTTTAAAAAAATGTATGTGAATCTTTAGTACCCTTTTTATCATAGTCCTAACAATTAAGCATGTATTTCATTAAAAATGACCCGAAAGTTTCGTTCCTTGCGAAATTCACTGAGATATTCATCATAGTAAATGAAGCAAGCAATAAATTTCTTTTTTTCCTCTGCCGATTATTTTTTTTTCATTTTTGTATCATTTGGTATTGTTACTTTTTTCTCTTACTTCTTTCATTTGTATTTCTGAATTATGGAGTATATCGAAATTCTGTACTCATAAATTCATATACCGTTCTGTAGGGAGTTAGAGTGGGCACATCCAATGAATAAGCGTAGCCGTCTTTCTGCTACGCATGCATAACTGCATTATGTGAAAATTGTGTTCAAAAACCAAGGACATCGACTTAAACAAGTCAATTTCGCAAAGTATAAAAAAGCAAAAAACTTGTGGGAAAACGTGGATTGTCTGTTATAACTGTTCAACACTTGCATATTTTTTTAAGTGTTGTTTTATCCATGCCTAAAATTGTCTGCAATCAACACAGTTCACCAAATAATAGGAGAAAAGAAACCAGCTCATTCTGAATTAATCAGAAATAAAAATCAGTCGGAACATCCATGACTATATTGGTAAACCAATCCATGATAATGACGACAAAACTTTCAGACCGTTCTTTCTCATGTAGTGTTTCAGGATGGTGAACAAATACAATTGTTCAATAGTCAAAAATCAAAACAATTATCATGTCAGTGATTGATGCAACCCTTCCACTAAATGTGGCTGAGGAAGAGAAAAAGGTTTCAGCAAAGTCAACCTCTTAATTGATACTATTAGTAAATTAACTGATTTTTGCTCTTTGCACGTATATACAAATAATTAACTTTTGGGAAAACGTGGATTGCCTGTTATAACTGTTTTGTTATTTATTACCACTGGGACGATGCCTCTGCTGGTGGACTGTTAGTCCCCGAGGGTAATCACCAACCCAGTAGTCAGTACTTCGGTGCTGACCCGAAAACCGATTGTATTGAAATTGTAATATCTAAATTTTACGAAATTTTGTTTAAAACTAAGCAGTATCTCCCTCGTGCATAGCTGTCCTTAGCTGAATTTTGGCTTTTCTATTTAGATCCTTTTGGTTATTTGTTATCTATCAGCTGTAACATGTTTTTAGGTTAATGGACTTCCAAATGTTTGGGTTTTGATCTGCACTGATGAGACATAAGTTGTCGAAATGCGCATATGCAGAAAATAAATTGACAGTAACTTCTTTATTTTGTTATTTATTACCATTGGGCCGATGCCTCTGCTGGTAGACTGTTAGTCCCCGAGGGTAATCACCAACCCAGTAGTCAGTACTTCGGTACTGACCCGAAAACCGATTGTATTGAAATTGCAATATCTAAATTTTACGAAATTTTTTTTAAAATAAGGAGTATCTCCCTCTTGCATAGCTCTGTCCTTAGCTGAATTTTGGCTTTTCTATTTAGATCCTTTTGGTAATTTGTTCTCTAACAGCTGTAACATGTTTTTTGGTTAATGGACTTCCAAATGTTTTGGTTTTGATCTGCACTGATGAAACATAAGTTGTCGAAATGCGCATATGCAGAAAATAAATTGACAGTAACTTCGGTAT
>MJUU01031138.1:183832-193851 GCA_002080025.1 Modiolus philippinarum
CCCCCCCCCCCCCCTCCACACTTTTCGTTGTGGGGACATAAAAATATAAAAATTTTTAATTTACGCTCTCATGTGGGAAAGCCTCCATAAAATAGTGATAGTTGGAAGGTATGCGATACCATTTTTTTTTTTTTGAAAAGGGACCACCAAAGATTATTTTGACCAAGTTTGGATCCAATTGGCCCACTAGTTTCAGAAAGATCTTAGATAACAGACACACTGATGGACGACCAGAAATGACAAAAGCTCATCCTAGCTTTCAGAAGGTGAGCTTAAAAGGGCAATTACTCATATATGGGTAATTATGAGGTTTAAATAAATTTCAATCGTGTGTTTCATTACATTTTAAAGTTGATGGCAAGTTTGAAGACAGTTTGATATCTTGTTCTTAAGTTATCAGTTGGAAACTTTCCGGGGACGGACAAGACGGACACACAACTGAGGGTATCTAATAATACCTTTCCACTACATGCGGCAGGGTATAAAAATTCAAAGCAAGTGACAAAATGACTGAAATCTACATGGTACATATGGCTGATATAAATCGCAAAACAAGTATTTGTTCAATATTTACTTTGTTCTTTTTTAATTTACATAACAATTCAATTTGCCATTTTTTACAAAATGAATGATGTATGGATTTACAGGCATGATTGGTGAACATTTACATAAGTATGGAAGTCGTTGAAAATTAAATAAATAACTAATCTTAGAACATCGTTGCAGAAACAGAGATATATGGTATCCCGTCCTAAGAAATTAGTTTATACAGGATACTATATACCCTGGTAAAGAAAAAGTTATTTCCAAGCATTTTTGGTTTTTGAATAGCAACTTTATCAACTCGTTCTGAGGCTTTTTCACTGAGATCGAGTTACTTAATATAACAATGTCTATGCTAAACAGAAAATAATCAGATTTGCATATATCAAATTTGAATTAACATTCAGAATCTCTTTTTCTCAAGATCAACAATGACAGGTTTGTATGAGACATATTTTTTAAAACAAATGGATTTCATCAAATCATAGATAAAAATGAAATATGGCACCAGACATTTTTGATTTATGAAATGAAGGAATGTCTTACTTTTGAACTTTTTATTGTTTGTGTTGTTAAACTTAAATGTAGAATCTTGCAATGATTATATCTTTTGTTTACAATAACTATATCATTAGAATGACCTAATATGTTCAAGAAAATATCATACTCATGGCCAAGTAAATTAATGAATTAACTTAGGAAATTTTCCATTTTTGGGCATATATAAATCTTTGTTTTTCAGCAACATCAAGTCTTATGAAATCAAGGATTGTTTTTTAACTATTGAGTTTCACTTCTGAATTTTCCCATAGTTGAGCCTTGCATGATATGAAGAACCAGTACAGTTTAGATATTGTCAAAATCTGACATTAAAAATAACTTTTTATCACCAGTCAAACATACAATTGTAAAAATTTTGTAAAAAAGATTTTGTAAAAAAGAAATGCTGGCACTTCAAAAATGTGTTTACTAAAACTTAATAAACGCACATTATTATTAACAAGAGTATAGAGTAAAAAAACACAACCTAAATGATTTCTATAAAAATATTCAATAAATAACAAATCATTTACAACATTAGTACAATCTTAAATGCAATTCTGTTCTCTTGCTATAGATTTAGCAGCAGCTAAAAGATGCAAAGACTTCCAACACAAAAACAAAGATATCTTGAAGATTTTGGTGTTTTAACCAATACACAATATTAGGGAAAATTGTAGATTAAAGTACTAAAATGCATCCAACTCTGCAGGTAGTTATGGAAGTTTTAAATGCACAATTTCAGCAGTTTCCAATAAAATAAATGTAAAAATTGTATATGTATAAAAAATATTTCTACTGATTAAGTTACAAATGCTGATCTCTTCTCATTAACAGCTACAATTTATACTTGAAAGTGTTTAATATATAAATGATAAAAGACAAAATTTTCATTTAATATCTCAGCTTTTCAAAAATATAATTAAAAAAATATCAATATTTCTTGTTTAAATTAATTCCCTACAAGAACAAGCAAATAAAACAGTATGTTATATTTTTTTAAAACAAAATCTTATATATTCCAAACTGATTCTGAATAATTATAAGATAATACAGAAATAAAATGGGTTTGAATGTAAAAGAACACAACCATTCATAAAACATATATGTAAAAAAATTATGCATATTACATATGTTTCATAAACATCTGATTAAATTTGGACGGCTTTTTTACCAGAGATTCAATACACATTATTCATAACAAACAAAAAATAGTAACAAGAAAAGATAATTTGATATGTTTTTTTTAACCTTGTGTATATCAATACTCCCAGGGAAGTAAAATACAGTTATAGCAATACACATACAGTGAAACCTGTCTAAACTGGACCCATTTTTTAGTTTACACAGGTGTTCAGTTTTTACAGGTTAAGAATATAAAGATATTGATACAAATGGACTTTATAATATATTTGATTTAAACTGGGTTGAGGCTTAGTCAGGGTTCTGTCAATTAGACAAGGTTAGGATTAGACAGGTTTCAGGTTAGTCAGAGTTCTTCACGTTAGTTCCAAGTTCTGTTTAGACATATTTCAGGTTTAGTCAGGGTTCTATAAAGACAAGTTTGGGGTCTAGTAAGGGTTCTGTATACACAGTTTCGGGGTTTAGTCAGGGCTTTATAGAGACAGGTTTGAGAATTAGTCAGGGTTCTGTTGAAAGGTTTGAGGTTTAGTCAGGGTTCTCTTCAGAGAGGTTTGAGGTTAAGTCAGGGTTAACTCATTTAGTCAGAGTTCTGTTCATACAAGTAACAAGTTAGTCTAGCTTAGTTCTGTTTTCACAGGTTTCATATTAGTCGCAAGTTCTGTTCAGGCACTGAGGCAATTTTGAAGTTAAGTCAGGGTTCATTAGGGACAGGTTTCAGGGTTGTGGTTAGACAGGTTTCAGGTTCAGTAAAAGTTCTGTCTAGACAGGCTTCAAGTTTAGTCAGGGTTCTATGCAGACAGGTTTCAAGTTCAGTCAGGGTTCTATGTAGACAGGTTTCCAGTTTAGTCAGGGTTCTATGTAGACAGGTTTCAGGATGAGTCTAGGTTCTGTCTGAACAGGTTTCACTATATTTAAAGTTATGTTTTTTTAATATCTATCAAAAACTAAGAATGGAAAAGGCAGGTAGGGAACTGTTAAGAGATTTTTCATTTGCATAAATCTAGATCGATGTAAAACCATGATTTCATAAATAAAATGTACAAATGAATCTACAAATGTTTAATTGTGAAAGTTATGCTGCCCTCATATTTGTAGATTTTTTTTATATCAAAACCTTCACTGACACTAAAACAGTCCTCCTTGACAAAAGCCAGAACTTCATGTTTCTTTAAATCATCTGACCATTCCTAAATTACCCGCTTCCTGCACCAAAAACCTTAACTTATCCTTACTATGGTTACAATACTGACTAGAGAAATTCTCTTTCTACATAAAGTGACACAGTTTTACTGTTTTTCATTACATTCACAGCATCATCATGATTCACGGTATTAAAATCTTGCCCATTCACCTGAAAGTAAAAAACAAAACAGAAATTAATTCAAATTTCAACAAAATATGCATAATTATGAGGTATGCTTAATTATTACAGTTGAATTTTGATGAAACGAACTACAATAGCATATATGTCTTAAGCCCTATTGTTTCCCCTTGTTTAACTTTTTAACCTGGATAGCTTGAAACCCCTATATCTTGAACTGTTTTCGTCAGTTTTGGTTGTTGTAGCTATGAAGTAAAACTAATTTTTCAGTGATGGTTAACTTGTAAATTTGTGGCTTGTTCAATAATCTTATTTCAGTTCATCTTTAATTATGAATATAACAACATAATGCTATTTTCGTTGACATTCTTCCTCTAGACTATTTCAGAAATACAACACCATTATGTGATTCTTATTGTTTTCCAGGCAACTTTATATCACTCCTTTTATACAATTTTCAATTAGGAATATATATTTGTTGTGTTCTGATTTGAACAGTAAACTACCATTTTTAATTGCAAACAATAAAAAATATCTCTTGTTTGTTTTCTTTAAAAAAAATCAGAAATTTTCAATGCAAGCGTTGACACCAAACATAGAAATAACTTGCCTTTGGGGAAATGTTTTATATTTGAAGTATAACATGGTGTGGTATTGTTGATATCAGGATTAAAGTATTTAAAAATATAGATTACACCACAAGATCCTGTTCATTACCATATTTTATCTACCAGTGATAGTTAAATTTTAAAATTTTAATTGCAAGGCTTGACGAGCATTTTGAAATTTTAAAATTTAACTATCAAGAGTGGATAAAATATTGTTATAAACGGGATAAAGTGTTGTAATTTTTGTCTTTAATGATAAATGATAAACACTGAGAATTGTATTCTGAGATAATTAGAGGGAAATGGCACAGTGCTTTATTCAACATATGTTGAATATAAAAATTTATCTAACGGGTCAAAAGTAGTTTAAACTTGACATATTATCATTAGAGAATATAAGTTATATCTTGAATTTAATTTATACCCTTTTGATTACTTTGTTTATATACCACATGCATTTTGAACCTATTCCATTCCAATTGCAATACAAACAAAACTTAAAATTTCAATGATTTTAAAGCAGCATAACTTTAAAAATGATAACAATTCAGCAATTATAGTTAATTAGTAGTCCATTCATAATACACTGCACAACTGTATGCACAAAACACATTATAATACTCATTCAAATAAATAACTCAAAAAGTATGTCACAGTTAGACAAAATATCTGTGAGTGAACTCATAGCTTGCATGCATTTTTTCTTTTAATTTATCAACCAACACATATAATATGGAACTTTTGAAACGTGTTCGCTCCAGAAAGATATCTTTTTATACATAAAAAAATCAATACATCAATGCACTGAGAGGGAATCACTAATGAATGAACACTGTTGAGCTAAGGGTGATTTATAATCGATTTGTAGTGCTTCAGTTTAAGTTTTTTCGTCAATTAAAATTTAGTTAAAGAAATGTCATACAGGAAAATTATAAATGCACTTCAATTTCATAAATAGCTTGTTTTTTATGTGGTATTTATTTATTTATTTGAATAGGTTCAGAAATCCAGTATTCCTTCTTACTGGTATCCAAGGTGTTCATTCCAGCCTTCAATTACATGAGAGTTCCTATCTCGAAAGTCATGTATTAAAGACTTTCACATTGAAAATATCAAATTACCATGTACTTTCAACCAAAGACAAAAAAAAAACCAAAAAAAACAAGATTTTCCTTTTAAGTTGGAAATGAGTATTCAAGCTAAAACTTAAAACCATCAGCAATTGTCACTCTCCAGAAATATTGAAGATCTTAACATATGATTATTACAATGATGGAAAATTAGTATAGGTTAGTGATGTTGACAGAGGTATTACAAAGAGCAGTTCTTACTTTCATCTTCAGTTATAGGGAAAAAGAAATGTGTATCAAAATGTGTGTACTGATCTCTTGGCTGAAATGAACCAAAATTAGAAGTCAAGGTTTGTCATTTTCTATTAAGACTTCATCAAGTTTATACAGAACAATCCAAAAAATATTCAAAATATTTAGAATTGTTTTGATTCTAGAAGACATTCTTATAGTAAATATCTCAGAAGATCCAGTATGGAATTTCTTTATATTAATCACTATATGTAGAAAATTAAAGTGGTTTTTTTTTGTCTGTTTTAACCTTTTTTTTTAGAATACATTTGTTTTATTTTTTGTAATTGATGGGTGTTAAATGGAATATGTGTGTTGCCTGCTTTTCTTATGTATTATTTTTGGCTATATTTTAAGTAGAAGGCACAAAACTTCATGTGAATACGATATCTTGAAATTTTAGTTTGAATCCACTAGAGATGTTAAATTATTAATCTCCTACTCATATTATTAATTTTTAATAATTTGAGTAGGAGAATAATACTAACCAACAAAGACTAGAACACTGACAAAGTCAGAAAGGGCCCCGCCCCTTGTGTGTCCCAAAAACCTGACTGCAGAATTTCATGAATAAAGATTTTCCTCAAAAACAAAAGGGAGCTTCCTTTGATCAGTACCAACCTTGAGTATATCATATAAATCCCTGATGGGAATTTTAATTCATTGTACGACGTACAGTTAATTCTCAAAATATGCACTTTTTCATATAAAAATGAAGTTTTTTCCCAAAAATCATTTTCCAATTTTCTTCAAAAACAAATGGGAGCTTCCTTCAGTCAAGTGCAACTTTTAGTAAAAAAAATCATAAAAATCCGTAAAGGCATTCTTGAGTTATCGTACGACATAGGAAATGCTGACGGACGGACAGACGGACAGATGGACGGACGGACAGACGGAGGGATAGGCTGATTACTATAGGGCGCTGCCATTTCATGGCGGGGCCCAAGTTAAGACTAACCTGCCAAGATTAAAAATGACCTGCCAAGGTTAATAATGACCCACTGAAATTAAGAGTGACCCACTGAGATTGACATACACATGTACTTATCCTCTTAGGATGGATAATTTTTGGAGTGTCAAATTATTAATCCTGGCGGGTCACTCTTAATTTCAGAGGGTCAATTATTAATCTTGGCGAGCCAGTCTTAATCTTCAAGGGTCAGTATTATTCTCCTACTCAAATTATTAAAAATTAATAATATGAGTAGGAGATTAATAATTTGACATCTCTAGTGATCCGACCTACAGTTTTGATTGACAAATTAATGGACGATGCAGGATGACAAAGATGCAAGACAACAGATTTGTATGTATCAAGTCTGATAACAGAAAGTGATATAAAGAATTGTTTTCGCTCAATGAACCTCAAAAATCAGCGAAATGAGAATTGCAAGATGTTTCACTTGATTATGTGAAAAGATATCCTGGAAGTGTGGTTGAAATCTAACTTTCAGTTATGAAGAGGTTATAGATTAACAAACAACCTATTATTGGCTCTGTATCTCTAGAATCAGTAAAACAATACATATAAATTTCTAGTTTATGGTGCTCAGTTGGCTCTTGTGAACAAAATATCCTGATAGTTCAGTTTAATCTGACAATTTACAATTTTTGGCTCAGTTAACCTCTAAAATCAGTAGAATAATAAAAGAAAATGTGTCCATGGGACACGGATGCCCCTGTCAGATATTCTATTCAGCAAAACAGGACTGCAGAGAAAACTACAAATTAATGTGTCCTTATAAAACCATATGAAGTTTTCTTGAAAAGGAGAGACAAGGTAAAACTCATCATACCAAAGCTTCAGACCAAATATCAAATCATTACTACATACTGAGAAATCCTTGACGAAAATTTTCAATATGGCTATAATAGGGGAAAAAAATCAAAGTTATCGGCAAACAGGAAGTACATGAGCGACAGAATTGAAAAGGGGAGACATGGTGCAACTCATCACATCAAAGCTTCAGACCAAATATCAAATCATGTCTACAAACACAAGCTGAGAAATCCTTGAAAAAAATTTTCAGACGGGCGTATGGACAGATTGACAAGGGTAAAACTTAATGCCCCCATCTCCTTACAGCGGGGGCATAAAATATTTTCAAGTACAAGGGGCACAACTAGACTGTATAAGATATCCTGAAATTCTAGTTGCTTACAGCATTAATAAATCACTAGAAGATGCAGAACAACAACAATGCAACACAACTGATAGTGATCTCTATGTGTCAAATCTACTTAAAGCGGGCAACACAATGAGTGGTGAATTTGAATTTTTTGTAAAAAAAAAGTTTGAAGAGTCTACCATATAGTATTAAATCAGAAGTTAAGAGATTAATCCATATAGTACTATAGTGTTAAAATCTACTACTTGTCTTATTGAACTCCTTTATACAGATTCCCAATATTTTAAACAGAAGTTCAGAGAGTAATCTGTATACTACAAAGTGTTAATATCTACTACTTGTTCTCATTAATTCCTTTATACACATTCAGAAATCTGTAATATCTATATCTATATTCAATATGAGTTTTCACAACCTTGCTAATTTCATCAAAACAATTTTAGTTTTGCATCTTCCAAAAATCTACACTGATGCAAATTAGATATGGCAAGTTTTACTGCAATTTTGAAAAAAAAAAGAAAAGAAACAGAAAAAAATCCAAGTGTTGTATTGTGTTTGAATAGCTTACTGTGAAAGTACTATTGATCGTGGGGTTCCAATTTTCATTGATTTTGTGGTTCGCTAAAGCCTTGAAATTAAGTTCCCTACAAAATGCATTTTTCCCTTAAGTTTAAAATGCATAGAATTCAAAACCAGGAATTAAGTTCCCACGAAATAATGACATTGATGAAACAACGAAAATTGATCTCCACCAAGAAAAGTACTTCCACATTATTATTTAATGGTTGTATTTCATTTTGATATTTTTTGAAGTAGAAATTGAGCACATTTTATCCTATTTGGAAGACAATGCGAGTGCATTATGTTTCAGTTTCTGAATGTATGATGCGAGTATAAGCTTATTATATTTCCAAACACAACACATTACTATCAATAACCTACCTCTAACAGTTTATCCCCTGGTCTTAATGACATAGCTGCTGGACCATCTGTTGATACTTTTGTTATAAATATTCCCTGCAACAAAAATATAGGAATATAGTTACATATTCTTCACCAAATACTTTATATCATGTTTGCTGTACAATCAAGTTTGAGAACAATGGCAGGGAAGTTACAGTATACATTTGAATGTACTTGATATTTGGGGAATTCTTTATATAAACCTATTAGTATTTAAAATAATGAAGAATGAACAAGATGAATCAAATTTGATCAAAAATTATATAGCCTTAGCAGTCATTTTATCTTATCTGAAAAAATTAATTAGACAAAAAAACCTTCTAATTATAGCCCTTTTCAAAAAGTGTTGTTATCTTTTCCTGCATGGATTTGAACTCTCCAATCAAATGGAGGTACAAACACTCTTCGCTTCCGGTTATCACTCATACGGTTGGCTAACAATACAAAACTTAAACCCTGAATACATTGTAATTATAACAAAATAAGTGCAGTGTCACAGTAAACCACAGTAACAATGATATTGTAATCTAAATATGAACAGTTTTATGAACCGTGTTCAGGATGATCAACACTTGCCGTATTTGGTTGATAACCGGAACTGTTTATTTGTATTTAAATGCCAAAACCAAAGGGCAGACCAAATGATTTTTTGAAAAGACATATATGCATTCAATGATTTAAGTTCTAATAGTTAAAATGTGATTCTCAGCTTCGTGCGTGTGATTATGTTTCAACATTCAAAGTACATGTATATGTAAAAGCACTTAATCATCTAACATTGTTCCTGTATTTATGACACTACAATTCTACACCATTATAGCTATATACAGTTAAAGTGCACTTTTTATTCTCATCTGGGTGTGGTTGGTAGATATAAATAAACAAAAAACCTTTTCCCAAATTCACATTTAAGACAAAAACCAATATTTTGTTACATTACCAAAACCCCTTATAAAATTACATTGAGCGATTTAACTTTTGAATACCTTATTCCATTTCCATGCCAAGAGTGTTCACTCTGAAAATTCAAAAACTAGACATCATAACTCAAGTTTTAGTCTCTATCTTTAGAGAATTAGACAGAAAAAAAAAGAGTGAAAATATAAATTTTAAAATCAATATCAAAGTAAGGTGTTTGGAAATTAGCAATCTGTATTTATATGGATCAGTTTTAGCATCTTTTCACTTTAGACCTTAGCCTTCCACAAACCAAACTAGATTAATGACTGTCAGAAATGACAGTGATCCCCGCACCCCCTGTTTGACGCAGAAAACAGCTATAGACCCTGGGTATAATTTTTCTTAACATTTTTGAAATTAAACTATTGACAGTCACTATTTTTACCATAAGGAATGAAAGAATATATGGTTGTTAGGCAGAATTCCAAAAAATAAGTAGTCTTTGAGACTT
>MJUU01031138.1:195218-223430 GCA_002080025.1 Modiolus philippinarum
GCCACATGTGTCAAAATGGACATCTTGGGGCCTCTTGTTTGCACCAAGACCAATATCAAAAATCTGAAAGCTTATTGCACATCGGCAGCATATATGCAACAGTTCTATAACAAAATTAAAACCCTAAATCCAAAAATGTAGGAGGAGTTCACGTCGCAAGGATTTGTGACGGACGGACAGACAGATGGACGGACGAACGAGGCCAACGACAATATCCCCGAACTTTCATTCGAAAGTGTGGGGATAATTAAATGTAATGAAAACTTCCATGTGATGAGGAATTTTCATTGTAATTTTACTCAGGGTACAGAAATTCATGTTAAACCAAAGGTCTTGTCTTTATTCTATAAACATGATAAAATTTTTATTTTGAATGCTGCAATAGTTAACTTCAACTGTCACTTAAAAGACTGATATTGGAGTTGCAATTAACATAAAGCAGATACAGGACAGGTAAATACTAAAATAGGGCAGATTAATAGTAACATAACAAAGTCTGCCTTGTTACAGCAAAGTTACTTCATTTTGCCTCAATGTTGACCTACCATCAACGATAAAATTGATCCTACCATATACAATTACTGAGATACTTGGACCTAAATCTCAATTTAAGTATATCAAGCAAAAGATAGGTCTAAGTGACCTAATTCTGACTAGATGCTGACCTACAATCAGTGATGCAAGCATATAGAAGGTTATATAACCCTACCATGCACAGTGACTGATCAAACTCCGATATAAACTTGAATCAATCAAGCAAAAATGTAGGTCGAAGTAGCAGGTTTCGCTTGAAGATTGACCTACCATCAGATATACATGCATTTACAAAGATGTTCCTATCATATACAGTAAATGAAATACGAGTCTGAGTGTAACTTTAAATGTTAGCAACTGGTTACAGAAACCTAATGATGACCATATCCTGCATTTTACGGAAATATAGAATGTGAAGTTTGGGAATACTGCAGGAGCTACACTCGGCTTTGTTGAGTCAAACTTATACGACTATATATGTGTCTAGTTTAAAAAAGCAAAATGAAACTGATTATATATGTAACATAAAACAAAATGAAACTGACTATATGTGTAAGGTAAACAAAATGAAACTGACTATATATGTAACATAAACAAAATGGAACTGACTAAATATGTAACATAAACAAAATGAAACTGACTATATATGTAACGTAAACAAAATGAAACTGACTATATATGTAACGTAAACAAAATGAAACTGACTATATATGTAACATAAACAAAATGAAACTGACATTCACATAAGGCATCAGCATGAAATGAAAAGAGGTTTAGACATGACATAAACATAAAATGAAGCAACATTTACAAATGATATCAACATAAAATGAAGCCCAGCACCATTAAATATATTAGCAAAGTTAATTCTGATTAGTTTACAGTGAGGAGAATTAGGAGACACTCACATCGTCATCTGCTCTGTAAGGGTTACCATGGGAACCAATGCCACCAGCAATACTAAAACCTAAGTCAGGGTTCTTTGTAATAGCTACATGGAACTGGAAAAACAGAGGGAGCACAATTTCACTTTATTTTATATTTTCACCCTTAAAAACAGTTTTGTTAAAAGGTTGTAGCAACAAATGAAAATTTGCATTGATCGTCCCTCAATTTTTATGATATGAATTGGCTATTTATAAGTGTTTTCAATGAAGAATATTTGAAAAAAAGATGCCATTTCAGTTTTTAAGTATATCTTTCAACAAAGCACTATCCATAAAACTTATTCCAGAAATTAATGGCTGGCCAAAGTTTAATAAAATACATTGTATTTGTGTCTGCTATTAAACCTCATATAAAGCTTGCTTTTCAACAATTGCAACCACACTTAATGCAAAAGTTTCTAAAAATCTTATTTCATAGTTTGTCTTTACTTCAGTACAATCTCCCTCAACATATCACCAAACCCCTTTATAATAACAAAACTTGGCTGGACAGATGATGGCATTAATAACAAGGTTTTACTGTATTTACTGTGGCCCTCTATTTGGGAAAAGGCATTATACATGTAATAGATAGTATTTAACATTTACAAACATGTTAGAGATGAAATGAGCATGGCATTAAAAAGTGGGTCAATACACTATTTGTAAATTTAAAGTATTATAAACACACAGTTTAGAATCACTCTTGTTAACAAATGATGAAAAGTTAAATAATGGATAGATTATTTTATGTGGGAGGAAACCATTGTACATCAAACTGTCTTTTGCACATCTATATTTCTTATATCTATTCAGAAAATGCCTAGATCTAACAAAGCCAGTATATACATAATTTGTATAATTTGTAATTCAGTGAAAATACATGACTATACATTAATCTGTTTGTACCAAGCATGATAAAATCAAGACTAAAACATGTAAAACCTGTATTTGTAAACACATGGTAAATGACTATTTCAAAGCTAATTTTAGCTCCTTTCCACACATTCTCTTTTCTTTTTTTTTATATAAACAATCAAAATAAATAGTCATAATGTGATTTTGACGATATAAATTCTGATTTACATATTTTTTTCCGAGTTCATATGGTTACAAAAAAAAGATCAGAACTGCTAAACAGCAAATTTTGTTGAAAATTTACCTCCAAACTTTTGAAAACCTAATTCTTTACTATTTTTCAAAATCCCTGTTAATGGTGATTTTAAGTGTTGAATAATTAGACACAATGGTAATGCTTGGAACAAAACTTTGCTATGAATCTATCATATTAAACATTGGAACACATACCTTATCATATCTCTTGGCACTCTGTGTATAAACTGGCACTGAAGATGATGATGTAGATGAATGATCTGGAGTTGGTTCCCTTGAAGGGTAATCTTTTGTGCTTGGGGTAGAAAAAGAGGTGAATAGGGATGGATCTGGGGGTGCTCTAGATGGAGGAGGCATGCCATACCCTGTGTAAGAGATATAGAAAATAAATCATTATAAACATGCACAGGAAATAAAACAATCAAGCAAGAGTTAAAATAATCTAATCTTGGTGCAGTTTTTACCATGTTTAATGATCAAATTACATTTTTTGTCAGTTTCAGTAGTTTCTGAGGACAAATGTATAATATGGCTTTCAATCATGTCAATATTGCTGCTGAAATTTGTTTAGTGTTCCATGTGCTAGGAAATTTTATTTCCACTTTTCCAATCAATACATACTTATATATATATATATGTATTTGGTTTTCCTTAACATATATATCTGTGCTATTATATAAACACATCTGGCATGCATTTCTAGAGATGAATCAAACATGAAAATGATAATTTGTTTTTTATTGGCATTTTGCATTAATTACTTTTTCACCGTGTATCATCCGTACACAGGATATAGGTACCAGGACTGGTTTTCGTTTAAATTTCAATGATGGTTACCATTAGTGTACGTGGATCCAGTTTATAGGTACTAAGTAGCTATACACTGGTAACACCATACACTAATGATAGCTTGCATTGAAATTTTAATGAAAACCAGTCCTGGTACCTATATCCTGTGTACGGATGATACACGGTGTTTTTGAAATGTGTAAAATGTAGCAAAACTAATATCAGCTAGGTGAGTTCTCTGTTGAAACAATTATGTTACATTAGGCCAATAAAACTTAATAGTAGATTTGCATCTGACCCATGAAAAAATATGGGGTGGGTGGGTGGAATTTATTTAATATAATTTATTTTTATTGAGGATCTTGTCAGTTGTTCCTTCCTTTCCATTTGGGAGTGTGTTCCCAACCTGTCAAATAAACGACAATGTAGCTCATTCCATGGAGTATTCAAATTTATAGCACCCGATACAAGGTCACTAAAGGTGTCAAATATTGTCCTCGAGTTGTTGAAAATCGAAGCAAACTAGCTTTTTCAGTTAAACCTGCAACAACTCCTCCGCATACAAAAACTACCGGAAATGGCTACCCATATGTAAACGGAAATGTATATCGGGTACAGACATGAATTAACATTCCGGAATTTAGATGAGGGAATTTTTGAAAAATAAATTAACCTCGGGCGGGCCGATTTTCTAGGGGCGGGCGGGGATGAAAATCTACCAATTAATTTTAATTGGCCTTATATAGAAGATGAAATAATTTATGCATTTCTGATACATCAGTGATTTAAAATAGCCATAATAGAGCTATTTCAACAGATTGAAACAGTATATTTATTTTAAATTGGTGTTAATGAAATGATAAAAAAAGTATAACTGAAAAAGCAGAAAATTAATATGCACTGAAGTTTACAACTTGAAGTGAATGACAATGAACTTCAAAATCAAAAGGATATTTCCTAGATTTCTAGCAGTTGTTTAGACAAAACTGCCAACTTGTATTACAGTAATCTACATCCTTTAATAAAGCAATGAACAAGGTATTGAATTGTCAAACAATAAAAACAAACACAAATGAATGAGCTGTTAATTTGAGTTCATTAACTATGTCTCTGGACTTTTGGATTTTTCTGGATTTTTACAATAAACACAACCTTTGTTCCTTCCATATACTACATTTGTCTCCAGATGGAGAAACAAAATCAAATATGTTTATAAGAGCTGACAGAGGGCAAAAATCTCAAAGACTAAAATTAAAGCAAAATTGAGAGAAGAAGAAAGAAGAAAGATAATCTTTAGTTCTGTGTATTTAACAATTTATATAGTTTCTATTCAAATAATCAAAATTGCAAAATCCACCGGCGATGGACATTTGCACAAAAGGTAGGACATTTGCGCAAAAAAACGAGGACAATTGCACAAACGAAAAGAGGACATTTGCGCAAACGAAAAGTGGACATTTGCGCAAACGATAACTGACTTCTTTTTTCAATAATTTTTACCCAATTGCTCAAATCTTTATTCAGCATATTTTTGTTTATATGCCCTCTTCCGTAGGCGTTAGCTGGACCTTTTCCGTTGTCGCCTGCTCACCACTTGGAGGTTGAAGTATGATTCTGAGCAAGATATAGATCGTAGTTGGTAAATATTAATTAAATCTCTCAAATAAAAATCACTAATTTCAAGACGTAAAACTAGCACTATTTACAGGCTTTAAACTGACAAAAGGTAGCTAAAGATCGTTTGCGCAAATATCCACTTTTCCTTTGCGCAACTGTCCACTTTTCATTTGCGCAAATGTCCTTCTGTTTTTCAGGTAAATTTGCGCAAATGTCCATCGCCCCAATCCACACATTTTTTTTTAAATCCAATTAAACAAGTCTTAGATAATCTGTGTAACTGAAAATGGCTACTAATTGTGTGACCAACAGGTATAAATAATCAAATTAAAAGTATACTGGTTTGACAGGACAAGGGTGTTTAACAGAAGTATTGGGTGTGGTTGTAGAGTGAGAATTCACTGGTACAAATAAACCTGTAAAAACAAATGGCATTATCTTTAAATAAATGTATATTTAAATTTGTATGCACATCTAAAGGTTTTCAGTATATTTACATCAGGAATATTAGTAAAGGAGTGATGAAACCTACATGAGTTTTTGTTTTGACTCATTTTTTCATATGAAAAACATTTTAACAGTTAACTAAAGCTTTGGACATATCTTCTTGAATAAAATTCAATGGACTTTTTGGTCAAATGCATCAGTTTGATGGCATCTTCTTTACAATGATTTACTTGAGTATTTAGATGGAGATTCAAAATTGGTTAAATGCTGTACTTTGAGGAAATCCACCATATCAATAATTACCTGAGTACTTAGATGGAGAATCAGTTTGATCAAATGGTAAAGTCCGAAGGACTAAGATATAACTGAGTATTTAGTTGGAGAATCGGTTAAATCAAATGCTTTTGTTTGATGATCTATTAAAAGATTTTCCAGAGTATTTAGACATGTTACATAGAGAATCAGTTTGATCAAATGCTGCAGTTTGGTGACATATATAATTACCTGAGTATTTAGATGGAGAATAGGTTTGATCAAATGCTGTAGTATGATGATATATATATATTTACCTGAGTATTTAGATGGAGAATCAGTTTGATAGTTTGATGATGGCCATTATGTAAAGATTTACCTGATCATGAGTATTTAGATGGAGAATCGGTTCGATGAAGGCTACTCTATAAAGATTTACCTGAGTATTTAGATGGAGAATCGGTTTGATCAAATGCTGTAGTTTGGTGATATCCACTATCTGTAGAACTAGATACATGAGACACTTGAGATAATGGATCGTCAGATTTGTACATTTCTACATCATCATAAGTAGACATTGTAGGATTTCGACTATCACCTGGTTCAAAACACGACCCTGAATTATAGGGCTCATAATATTGTTTATGTGAATGATTACTGTCATTTGGTGAATTTCGATGACTGCTTTGTTCCCTACTGCCGTATCCAGATTCCCTAGGAGAGTCTCTAGAATTCCGTCTCTCATCTCCTGCCAGTGAACCTGGAGTTCTTGACCTTTCAGGGTTACCATGAGACAGAGATGACATATTTCTTTTTGGCATTTCTGGTGTCCTTAAATTTTCATTTCCATAATTAGCACTATAAACATTGTCTTGAAATGAATTTTCATTCTGACGATAATTTGATTGATATTGGTTACTATGGTAACCCTGTGTCCGATAATTCACTTTATTATCACAGTTATCTGGATTTGGGACTTCATTAATGCGTTGATACATAATTGGGGAATTACTTGTCCTTTTTTCATAACTATATACACTATAAGGAGACGTTCTGTTAGGAGTTGAAGGTAATTTCCTTTGTGCAGCACCCTGCATATAAGGTGGGGCAGGTTTATAAGGAGGTGGTCTGTCAGTTGGAGAACTGCCCCTTTGTACCTTAAAAAAAAATAACATGATTACTACTTACATGTAAATGAAATGAACATGCATATAAACACATTTGATTTTTATAAAATTTTACATTACCGTAATCACCATAGAATATGTGTATATAATATAATCATCATACAAAACCTCAGTAACATAAAATGCACAATATTTATAGCAAAATCTTACTTACAATTGAATCCACTATTTTTAATTTTTCCCTATGGCTGCTGTTTTCTACTATAGTTCATTATTCACGATAGAATATTGCCATTGGCAATAAAATAAAGATGTTTCTGAAGTTGACTATAACATGATTTACAAAGAAATTTTGAAATATTTGCAAAATTTATTTTTTTATAAAGTGAAACCTGTTTAATCCCAACCCTGACTTTACCAAGAACCTGATAAAAAATCAAACATTCTTTGAGGTTCCCTTTCTATAAATATCCTTGTTTCCTGTACCTGTGTAATCAAAACACCTGTCATTATCAAACAACATGTCCAGTTTTAAGAGGTACATTCTGGACAGGTTTCATTGTATTGTTTACTTACCATATTTTGATGAGCTTGAGATGACATCTGATCATTATACATATCTTTCCTCCAATCAGAATTTCTGTTTTCATTATCATCAGTACTACCACTAGCACTATTTGACCTTGACCTTGAGGTATTAAATGTGAAACCTGAAGGTGGGTCAGAAGAGACGGGAGTACTTTGGTCCATTATTTTACTCCTGTGAAACTGACCAGGAGAAGGAGGCTGATATGTAAGATCAGTCAGATTTCTATTATCACTAGTACTTTTGTTCATATTATGCTGAATATGTTGTGCATACAGTTCGTCACTATGAACAACAACACGACGACTGTTAGATAATTGTGGTGTCCTTTTCACATTTTGTATTTGAGGAACCTGACTTTCCATTTCTTGAGACCTACTTGCATGATCAGAATATGCACTGTAATTGGTCCTCTCCATTTGTGGAGTCCTATTCACATGATCAGAATGAGCATTGTGATTGGTTTTCTCCATATTAGGAGTCCTACTGACATTGTCAGAATTTACATTATGACTGCTCTTTTCCAGTTGTTGAGTCCTACTATCAATATGAGCACTGCGATTGGTCCTTTCCATTTGAGGTGTTCTATTAACATTATCTAAATGTGACCCTTGACTTACATTCTGTGCATTAGAATTTAAGTTATATGGAAGACTATTTGACTTTGACTGACTTTGTAATGGTTGCTGTTGCAACCTATATGCTGTATTTTGCGTCCGTTGTGAATATCCTTCAACATCACTAGAATATCCATCCTTTCCCCTCCGTCTGCGAGGAGTTGCATTCAATTCATGTTCATAGCCACCATATTGTGCTAACATTTGTTGTCTGCGATATCGGGTGACTTCAGTTTCACTTCGATAACCAGTATCAGATTCATAATCTCGTGAAATGTGATGTTTTCTATGACTATGTTGATTTGAATTAGCAGGGGCATATCCATACTGTGAGAATGACTTAGCAAGTTCTTGTGGGGATGCATATGCAAATCCTGGGGACTGCTGAGGTTTGCCTGAATGTAAACTATCCTGATTTTGTGATACATTAGGATTAGAACCATATGACGAGGGTCGACCTGAATAATCACGTTCAGAAAATCCACCATTATCATCATTCGTCTTCCTTCCTTTATCTCTTTCTTTACCTGAAACATATTAAATAATAAGATATTGAATATTATTCAAAATTCAGACACATTTTTACAGAAATCGTTTGATTCACCAAGACAAAATGGAATTATTTCAAGAAAAAGGACAAATTTTAAAGAACTTTCAGGATTAATTCAAATGATACCGTGATTTCCGGACATAGGGCCGCACGGGTTTATTAGCCGCAGGGCCACTTTTTAGGGCTAAAATATGTTTTTTTCTTAGACAGGCCGCATCGTTGGAAAAGCCGCGGCTTGTATGATGAACGAAATCGTCATGTTGACAAGTCTATGTATGAGCAATAGACAGAAGATTAATTGGTTATTCTGTTTTTTGTTTCAGATATATACAGATGAAGATATTTATTATAATAAAATGTGAAAAAAATAATAAATAAAATGTGTGTTTACTCTGTAAACTGTCTAATTGGTTCGTGAATTGAAGCCGTCTCCCTTCAACTTTCATGACAATAGACAGTTTGTTTTTAATCCCATAGTTGTTGTTGTTTTATCAAGCCATAAAAGTTTTTACAACCCCTGAACTGTTTTTAATGCAATGATAATTAAAATCATCAAGGAAAATTAGAAAGAAATCAATTTACAACTTCTGTTTGTTTTCCGGTGAAGCCCACGCCATGTTAACCAAGCCGTGACCTTGTAATCAGCTGATTGCCAGGTGTCACTTTCTACCTGGGGGCATTGTTAATTTTGACTGTAAATCAGTTTTTAAAGATGCCTTTTCTAATAAAATTCTCTAATATAATATATTCCCGGTGCCAGAATTATAGAATTATAAAATATAACAACCCGTTACATTCTTGACCTTGTCATTGAATATCAACGTCACATAATTTATTCATACAATATTTATAGACAAGAAAGTTGTGAGGCCAATTACGGGGTGAACGCTATATGCTATATTTAAACACTTTATTATTGTACCAGTATTTATTTATGAAACTAAGCATTGATGGGTATAACAATCAATGTGATAGTGGTTAATTAAGGAGATTGGTTAATTAAGGAGATTTGAAATATACTCATGTCTAATCTATTTGTGATGAACACGCACATGACATGATCTGGGGAATCCCATTTTTAATATGATATGATTTACGTTCTGTGCAGCATATTTCTCCAAAAAAAGTTGAGTAAACCATCTATTTAGATTGTTAGAAAAGATGAAGGCAATAATTTATCTGGCCCATAGTACAGGTAAGCTTGGAAGCAAGGAATTCCCAAATGAAATTTTAAGGCAAAGGGAGATAAATAATAAATTATATAAAAGTGCTGAAAGTACTGTGTATTGTTGTTGGGATTGTCAAACATTGAAAATGGGGCACAAAGCTACTAAATTGCTGTCAAAAATGCAGGATTACGATGGGATATTTTAAAAAAAACACATTAAGACTATTCTTTGTCAATATTATATTATATCTCTTAGAAAGAATTTTTTCATGCCTCAGTTGGGATAATTTATTTCTACATCATATTAAATTATTATAAATTGATTAAATTCCATTTTTTATAGTAAATTTATTGTACATTTCCTTCCTTCTTGGTAAACAAAAAGCTAAATAAATATATATGGACTATTTTACGTTGATTTCTTGTTGGCTGTAGGTGTAAGCAGAATATGCAAGATCGACACTTTACCATTGCCAATTTATTTGGAATGCCTCTGGATTGATCGAAACACCTGTTCTGCACGTTGATAGAAAATTACAATGTCAATGGATAGAAAGCATAGATGTCTTTATATCAATAAAGAAAGGGAACTTGACCAATTTAAAAACATTTTTGACCATTTAAGAATTCTCCGTTATCTCTAATTTGGAGTCCCTCTACGGTTATCTTCATGTAAACAAAAAAACAACATAGCCTCACGGACATGGGAATAAATAAACAACAAATACGATCTCCAATCATTTTATTGAGTGTACACAACAACATTTTTATTGATGAAATATACACAAAATATGAACAAAACACATGTCAATTGGTTGTTTTCACTGCTTTCAACAACAAGAAAAAATGTCTGACGACGGGCTCTGTGACTTGCTTTTGTCATACATTAGCCGCACCTCTGTATAAGCCGCGGGGCCGCCGTGGAAGGAAAAAAATAGCGGCTTATTTACCGGAAAATACGGTAAATGAAATTAAGCCCATTTATATACGTATAAAGATGGTCCCTTTTTAAGAGAAAAATTTATATGTTTTTATTTTTAATTTCTAATTCTTAAAGTCCTATACAGTGAAATGGAAGACCTGAAAACTGACCTTCATATTTTTATTCACATATGGAAGATGTCCCTTTTTACGTTATATTTGAGTGCAGGATATTTAAATGGCAATTGTTAATCTATGCTTTCATATTTATTTATTTAAACATCAAACAATTACAAGAATGCTTTACATTACTTCTGTTTTGTTGGTTAGGCTGACCAAACTGAAAATTTGAGAATTACAATGACCAATGATTTAGAGTGGAAAAGTGTGTGTCAGATTAAAGATTGGCATTTCTTTCATGAATGCAAGAAATTCAGTCTTTTGATTAAGATGAAGAATTTCTTACATGAGTGAAATATATACCGATTTTGATCGAATGTCAGTAGCTATTTCTTCCGTAAAATATAATTTTCAATGTCCCGAAAACTTAAATGGAGAAGCAAAGTCCCCAACCTTTAAACATACTTTTCACTGTGATATCTCATTTTGGTGATGTTTCGTCATTGATACTGCGGCTGATTCATAAAAATATATAGTTCTGATTGGCCGCTTACCGAGTTGAGAGGAGTGCACGTGAGCTAGTCTCAACTCGGGTCATCTCACACCAGAAATGACCATTTACGGAAGAATAAAATATCTCACTCACTGAGCAAAATCTCACCCAGGTTATGGTTTCATAGAAAGCACTATACATATAGGGTGTAAATTTATGGAACTTAAAAGCTTATGTGCATTTTAATACACTTTATCCTATTAAATACAAACCTTTTCTGTGACTGTTCAATGACCTTGAATCAGGTGATAGGTCACCACTGTGTCTCTTGGATTTATCCTTAGAAATTCTTACTTGGGAAAGGTCAAGGTTCATTTCACGCTCTGGTGAATTCTGTCTATGATGCATTCTAGCTTTATCTTTTGCCAATTTTTCCTGAAATATATAAAACAATAATGAGATTTGTTATGGTATCACAAATACATATATGTGAACTTATGTTTTATGGGTTACTCATTAAATAGTAAAACTCAATTTTATGTATGCACTCAAGAAATGAGTTACTGATGTAAGTACATGTCTGTCACAACTTTAAAAGCTGACAGAGAAATGACTTCTGCTGTTTTGTCCTGTAAAACACAAAAGTATTGTGACAGTTTACAAGTTATATGAATTACTTGCCTATCAATTAAGTTACAATTACAAAGCTAAACAGCAACATCCAACAATTTATAACTCATTTTTATCTCATAAATCTCTGGCTAGTTTCATTTCGATTTTGCACCTGAACACTAAATATGGACTTATTCCTTTTTTTACTCTAAATTAACTTAATAATAAGCATAAAGATAATGTATTACATGAAGTAATTAACCTTTCTTTATGGATAAAGTCTGTGTTTCATGAAGTAAATTTACCTCGTCATATCGATAAAGTCTGTGTTTCATAAAGTAAGTTTACCTTGTCATATCGATAAAGTCTGTGTTTCATGAAGTAAATTTACCTTGTCATATCAATAAAGTCTGTGTGTTTTATAAATTTACCTTGTCACTTGATAAAGTCTGTATTTCATAAAGTAAATTTACCTTGTCATATTGATAAAGTCTGTGTTTCACAAAGTAAATTTACCTAGTCACATTGATAAAGTCTGTGTGTTTTATGAAGTAAATTTACCTTGTCATATCGATAAAGTCTATGTGTTTCATGAAGTGAAGGAGAAGACGGTTTAGATATTCTGGCTTCCCTGATATGTACATCATTTGGATCAGCTGTTGGAGATACCTGGAATAATAATTAAACTTTTACTCTAAATGTATATTGAATCTGTAAAAATTGTCTGGCACTAGCAATTTACTAGATATAGAAAAAGAATGTATTCTATTCATCTCTTTTCTATAGTGAACGAAATTCTCTTTTTTATCAAAAGTATTTAACAAGAATTTGTTCCATTACTTTTAGGTTTAGATATATGATTACTCATGTGCTTGCTGAAAGGTGTAACTTGTGCATAGAGATACCAGAGTATCTGGTAATCAGCTAAATATATATAAATACACAGATGTATCCATGTTTGCGAGTGCCTATTAATGAGGGCTATACTACCACTTTTTAGAGTATTATTTCATTTTCAACTTTTCATTGATTTGCAATGTAATTCAGTATGTTGTACATGCAGGATATCATGATGCTGAAGAAATGCTTTCAGTGATGCCCTCTTTTGTGGTAATTTTAAGCCCATTATAATTGCGGATTTTTTCATGATGCTTATAATTTATGTGTTGTTTCCTTTGTTTGTTTTTTTTTGTTGCTTTTCTTTCATCATGCCATATCTATGTTATTCATGTCTTGTAAAGATAACTATCATGAAACAACTTTATTCATATAGAAAACCAGATGGGGGCAGTCCGAAACGACAGTTAACCCCCTCACCTGTAGCAATTAAATTTCCAAATTTAGTTAAAGTTTCAGAATATTAGTTCTCAATTACTCTTGACTGTTTTGATTTTTTTAGTTTTTAAATATTTTCTTTCAGATCATAAATAACTCTTTACTACTTGATTGATGTGCCACATGTAGTACCTCAGATATGAACCTTCAAGAGAACTATAACCTGAGTCATTGAAGCATAAAATGAAGGTCATCTGAAGCAGCATCACTCTCAGGACCCATCCACTGACCTAAAATAACTGATGTGTGACATGTAGTATCACAGATATGAATCTTAACGCAATCTATAAACTAAGTCATTGATGCATAAAATGTAGGTCAGAGTGGCCTAATTATCATCTGAAGCAGCATCACTTTCAAAGACACATCCACTGACCAAACATAATTGATATGACACATGTAGTATCTCAGATATAAACCTTTATGCAAACTATAACCTGAGTCATTGAAGCATAAAATGTAGGTCAGAGTGAACCAATTATCATCTGAAGCAGCATCACTCTCCAAGATGCATTTACTTCTCAGATATGAACCTTTTCGCAATCTGAGTCATTAAAGCATAAAATGTAGGTCAGAACAACCCAATTATCATCTGAAGCAACATCATTATTCAAGACCCATCCACTTACCAAAAAGGATTGGGCGAGGAGATAATAAACTGTTTTGTCATTGTCATGACTTATTTCGCAAAATATTTCCCTCTTTTCTGCAGCATATGGTATCTTATCTTTAGTAAATATGCAAAAGTGTTCCATATTTAAAAGATTAATGTAATATTCTATTTGTGCAAAAGAAATAAATATATCATGCAGTTAGTTTCCCAAACACCATGCTAGCATATACACCATATACCAACTATATTTGATGAATGTCGGGGAAAGCAAATTGTGTAAATATAAAACACATCTATAATGCCAAACAGCCTCTTTCCTATACACTAATTATATTCCTTTTCAACATGCATGATATATACATTTAGAAACAATCCCCGACATAATGATAAATAAAATTGTATGGCTTTGTCAAATCTATCTTGAGCTAAAATTACATCCATATTATGGAAATAAGGTTCTATGGTGCATTACTTAACAGGGTACAAGTTTAAGATATCTTAACATGAGGTTAAATTCTTAGTCAATTTTGATTCTCAAAACAGATATGAACTGACTTTGAAAAAAACATTTGGTCTAGTTACAAAATTATGATCATTTACAGATTAGCTATTTTAATTAAGACTACCTATTTTATTATTTGCAAAAAATGAATCAAATCAAATCATGGCAATAAGTATAGAATTAAGTTTTCTGAAGTTTGCAAGTTTCATAAATTGCATAGGTACAGACTGGATTACCCTTTTCCATTTCAACAATCACCTGTTTTCTAACCCACTCCTTTATTTTTACTAACAATGATATCTAGTTCACTGCTAAATACCCCTCACTATTCCATCCTATAATTACAACAGATGTTACCTCTCCATCAGAAAATGCTTTATTTTCTGCTCCATCATTCCATGTTACAGAACCACCTATCATCCTTTTCCTCAAGGCTAAATTTTGTGCATGCCTATTCTTTTCTCTCATCTCTTTGGGGTAAGGGGTTGGATGTCGAATTAGTTTACCCTACAATAACCCAGCCGTGTTAACTAACAAAAACAAGTGACAGACAGTTTGCTGCTTTCATGGCTTTTTCTTAAAATTCTCAAAGTGTATTTTCTTGTTTTATTTTTGTTAAATAATTTAATTAATTTTTATTTCTGTCATACTGAAATTATCAAACATCAAAAATATTACAAAACAGGGAAAAATACTAAACTATCAGATTTCTTTTTATTTGATTGTCAATATGCTCCCCTTAACTGAAAGAAATCTCCCTGAAAATCTACAGAGTGAAACGTAAGTTTATAAAGCAGCAAACTAGTTGGGTTAGTTTATCAACAAACAAGAACAAAGGCATAAACTTCACCAGCCAAATTTAAGACTTAACAATACCAATTATTTAAATTATCATCAAAATAAACATGCAGCACTCAAATCCGTGCATGCAATTCAAACTTTTTTCATATTAAGCAATAATAAAGCTTGTACTCTTTCCATGCAATGGGCAATAAATTTATCATCAAAAATACAGATAACATTCCAATATAAGCTAGACAAAACAATGAAACAAAATTATCTTGTTTTTCAAGCCTTATTGTGTCAGTTTTTCGTAACTATTGATTTTTATGCTTTGAATAGCCAATTTCCGATTATGTTTCTAGTTTTCAACCATCATAAATGTGACTGAAATCAATAGGCTTGAGAAACAAAGATATTTTTACATTTAGCCTAAGCAACAATGGTTTCATTAGTGACATGTAGTGGGAAAAACAGGTCATAGAAAAAGAATAAAAAGAAATATGAATATATATTTTCTTTACTATTTCTATAGCTAAAAGGCTGTTGTGCATGAAGGAATTGATAAATATCCAAGTGAAATACTGGCAGATGCATTGAATATGGTGATGAATATTTATATTTTCAAAATGTAGCAAAATCTTCAACCCAGTTAACTAAGATCTTGTCCAACAGAATTAACACTTACATTCGACACTCTAATTTTGGGGTATTTGATATTGCAAAGGTTAATCCAATGTTATCCATAAAATGCATCATCATCACAAATTTCTGCATTTTATTATATACGTTTTGTGCAAGTATACAATTTCACATTTGCCTTATATTAACTCATTAATACTTCCTCATTAATGGAAAATCATAAGGCACCATTTTTCTTATGTATTCAATTAAATTCAAATTTGAATTTAACTATTTATCTCAACAAAAAAATATTTCTTACAAATGGAAAACACAAAAATAAAGCTCAATACCTGATCATCTTCATCCTCGTTGAACTCGAAATGAATCTGTTGTCGTCTTTCCCTCTCCTCATCCCAGATGGATGGATGGAAACTATCTGTGTCTCCACCATTGTCACCTGAAAATTATAATACATGTATAAAATATTACATGTATCAATGTATTGAAGTCAATTACTGTGATCAGATGTCACAGAAATACAAAATGAAAGCATTTGCATATCAACTTAATATCAGTTTTCTGGTCTATTATATATTTTAGTGATGAACATAATTTCAGAAGTATACAGGGGAAAAAGGAACAGGGTACTTTAAAAGTTTTCAAGATGGCATTGGAATTATATTGAAATAATGTTCGTACCCAGATCAATGAGAACACACTTTAGAGAAAAATTAAAGTATTTTTCTGTCCATCTGTATATATATTGCCCACATCTCCCGACTTTCCTTGCCAAGTTTTTTTTACACACAACTCGATTGAACCCTGTGATTGTTTACATGTTGTATTGTCTATTGGTCCCTTTGTTGGGCAATGGATGAGTGTTTGTAAGAGGACTTTGCCCAATATGTAATGCTTGTTGTCGACCCCGCACCCTTGATAAAAAGTATGTAAAAGAGGGGATGGATGTGGCATTGTTCAACATTTAGCAAGTGAATTCTGCTCAAAACGGTGCTAGGGGCCATCTTGAATTTACTATGAGGTAAGAGTGTTTGCTCTTTGTTGAAGGCCTCATGGTGACTTAAAGATGAAGAACAACAATGAAAGTGTTGTTCCATTTGCTTGATCTTACCATGTATTTATAGGGATTTTGTCCCATGTTCATTTACTCCATATCTCTTTATTTCTTCATTTATTTATTCTCTGTAATAACAAACAGTAAAAAAAAATTCTTCTGTATCTTGTATTTATATTTTATTTGGTCTTACTGAATTATGCCATCATCAACTTACATGTAGGTTTAAATTTGATTTATCAAAGTCCTTTTTGTGTTTTTTTTTGTGACTTGTACAGAAAACCACAGAGGAAGGGTTGGTTGTTATATTTTTGTTCAATATTTGAATACTTTGGGTTTCGGCAATACTACTTCATCCCCTAATGATGAGTTCTGAAATAGTACAGGAGTTCATGCAATATTTTAACATAATTACCACCAGAGTCACTGCCAGGTTCCTGTGGCAACAGATAACAAGTAAGAATTTTCCTCCCGGTGTCTGGATCATGGTCTGATTGTAGTGGGACAAGTGGTCGTGTCTGCAAAAACATAAAAAAATGTTTTAATTAATATACATTCCTTCCTTTCTTATACCTCTAAATTTTACCACTGACTTGAGTCATAAAACCAAGCAGGGGAACTTTATTTTTCATTTAGAAATAGATATATCTTAACATTTGGTTCTTAAAATTTTTAACCTTCTAAATCAACTGTTTTTTTAGTTTGAAGTTTTGATAAAATGACTTTGTATGGAAATCAAACAATTCAGATTAAATACATTAAGCCTTAAAAACCAATTTATTCTGACAAATATTTTTATTGCTCTTTTAATAAATATAGTTATCCCGCTCATGACTGTCCATTTTCATGCTTCGCTGACCACGAATAAGGTGTCAAGTTAGTGATATGTTATTTTTACTCCTAAAAGCAATCATTATATAAAATAACATGTCAAGGGTTACGTTTGTAGATGGCGTGAAATTAAAAATTAAGTTTTAAATGCCTCTTTTTCAAGCTTATAAACCACTGACAATAAAACTATATCGGCATGAAAGTCACCCTAGCTTATTTTTATTTGGTATGGAAGTTTCTCAAATGAAATACAGAAGGAAATAAATATCAAAAGCAAGGTTTACCTCATAAATAAATAACACAACTTGTTGAGACATACACGCTAGTGGGAAATTAGTTTGTCAAAAATTTTCTTAGTATTAATAAAGTGATACAGTTGTACAAAAATCCTACTCTAGCAATCAAAATACATTTTTGCATTTATTTCTCTAGTAGTGCATACAAGATTTTCCTTGTAGGTGAAATAGTGGAATTTTAATGTAGCTGATCATTCTTATTAACCTGGCTTTAAATGGTAAAAAATCAGGATTAAGAATGAAACCGAACTAGAGATCTGATGTTAACATACCTGATTTTCTGACAGCCATAAAGCTTGTAGTTCCTTCAATTTGATAAATGTAAAGGGTAGACATTTCAGTCTGTTATCACTGAGATTCAACACACGTAACCGTGGTATACGACCAATTTCATCAGGAATATACTCTAACTTGTTACCCCTCAAAGACAAAACCGTGATTCCATTACAACTACCAAGCTGCAATATACAATGCCATCATTAGATAAACACAGGAAAACTTTTCCAACACAAGTTGGAAAATTTTGGAAATGCAATTAAACCAACACAATTTATAATATTTTTATATCACTACAAATCAAAGTAATAACAAATTTTATAGAATCTGCATTTCAAAGAAAATCAGTGATAGTTAAATTTTATCTTAAAAAATCTGACCCATTTTAAATCCCCATCTGGTTGAAAAATGATTTTTATTCTCATTGTAAAGTCTGCACAAATGCATAATTCTTAAGGTAAATTTGAAATAGTAACTTGATAACAAATATCATATTTCATATAATGTAAAACTGACTGTGTATGGAGGAAATTATCTGATTTCTAAACATATAACAAATTAAACTGAGTTAATTTCAAAATTCTCAAGTGTTTTATTAGTTTTATTGAATTTATGTTGGTATTTAAAAAAGATATAATCACAAATTTCTTCCTTAACATAAATATGGCATTAAAAGTATCCTTTTGTTAAAAAGTGTGATGTATAAAGAGAAAGATATAAAATGGTAAACAATTTTACAGTTGTTGTGATGTTAAAGCATATAACAAAATAATAACATAGTTATTGATCTCATCATTACAGAATCTTTTTCTTTAAGTATTTTTACACTTAGACACCTCTTGGATCATTAGCTGGGTTTACACAGAAAAGACCAGCATTTACATAGTGAAGCAATCTAAATTCTGATCTTTTTAGATGTGAACCTATTTATTGATCCTACCTGCTTTTGTTGACATGGGTAAGAGGATTCAATACACTTTTTTCTTTAATGCCCATTTTACATAGCTCCAAGCGTTGAACTAACACCAATATGAACATTATTTTTTCATCATTACTTTTTGGTGATAAGTTTAATAGGATCTTCCATAAGGTCAGATAAAATATCGGGATATCTTTCACAAATGCAAGAAATTTCGTCTTTTCTCGTAGCAAACGAGAGGAAAAGACGTAGAATTTCTTACACGAGTGAAAGATATCCCGATCTTTAATTTTGATCTTATGTAAGATCCTATTTTTTCCATAAAAAGCGAAAAGAAACATCTGGTAACCTTTACTGTATGAACAATGTTGTCGCCATTTGAGTATTCTTTACATTGTGATGTCAGGTGTTTTATGACGTTAAGTCATGGTTACGATTGTTGTATCACAAAAATCAACACGTCTGGTTGGTCATTAACCAGTGTGAGATGAGGTCTCGTGCATCGATCTCACATGGGTCATCTCCCACTGTATACCACCATTATGGAAGAAATTAAAGATACACAGGTTAAGTTATTGAAGATGAAGTGTTTAATATTTTTTTGACAGTGTAACAGTATATTTTGCAAACGAAAGAGTTTAATTAATTCATTGATTATGAAATTTCTCAAATCAAGTTAAAACTAAAATATCCATGTTTCAAAGCAAGGCTTGAATGTGAAAAATGAATGCAATTGTTTCTTTGTTTTATCAATCGTAAGTAGTCTGTAGTAAATACATGTACATCTCTTTTTACCTCTGCTGGTATAAATGTAAGGTAGTTCTCATCTGCGTATAGCGTGCGTATGTTTCTTAATAGTCCCAGACTAGCTGGTAAATCTTCTAAATCATTAGCACTAACATTCAGTTCTGACAAGGATGATAACCTGTTAATACAAAGTCAAGTTGCATATCAGTATTTCTGATAATTCATTGTTCATTCAACCATTATTAATGTCTTACTGGTACAGCTACAACCCATATATTTGCTCATTAGAATAATTTAAACTAAGAAATAAATACAGAGAAATAAAAAGATAATTACATGAATAGGTTGTCTGAAAGTGTACAAGGTCTAAGGAGATTGAGAGTGCAAAATTGTCTGAAAGTGTACAAAGTCTAAGGAGATTGTGAGTACAAAAGTGTCTGAAAGTGTACAAGGTCTAAGGAGATTGTAAGTACAAAATTGTCTGAAAGTGTACAAGGTCTAAGGAGATTGTAAGTACAAAATTGTCTGAAAGTGTACAAGGTCCAAGGAGATTGTAAGTACAAAATTGTCTGAAAGTGTACAAGGTCTAAGGAGATTGTAAGTACAAATTGTCTGAAAGACTACAAGGTCTAAGGAGATTGTAAGTACAAAATTGTCTGAAAGTGTACAAGGTCTAAGGAGATTGTAAGTACAAAATTGTCTGAAAGTGTACAAGGTCTAAGGAGATAGTAAGTACAAATTGTCTGAAAGTGTACAAGGTCTAAGGAGATTGTAAGTACAAATTGTCTGAAAGAGTACAAGGTCTAAGGAGATTGTAAGTACAAAATTGTCTGAAAGTGTAGAGGTCTAAGGAGATTGTAAGTACAAAATTGTCTGAAAGTGTACAAGGTCTAAGGAGATTGTAAGTACAAACTGTCTGAAAGTGTACAAGGTCTAAGGAGATTGTAAGTACAAAATTGTCTGAAAGTGTACAAGGTCTAAGGAGATTGTGAGTACAAATTTTCTGAAAGAGTACAAGGTCTAAGGAGATTGTGAGTACAAAATTGTCTGAAAGAGTACAAGGTCTAAGGAGATTGTGAGTACAAAATTGTCTGAAAGTGTACAAGGTCTAAGGAGATTGTGAGTACAAAACTGTCTGAAAGTGTACAAGGTCTAAAGAGATTGTAAGTACAAAATTGTCTGAAAGTGTACAAGGTCTAAGGAGATTGTGAGAACAAAAAGTATGATGAGCAAACAGGCAGATAGACACAACCATTACTATTTACCGACTGCTGTGCAAAAGGGGGTAAAATATTGCATAAATCTATCAAACAGACTGAAACAAGAATGTATATGTAGAAGGATAGGAAACTCATACACAAACTATGTTGCAATTTAAGATTTATAGCAAGGTTTCTGATATGCATTCATTTTTGAGCTATCTGCTTAAAAAGTTGTATATGGATTTTAATAAAATTATGCTTTTCTGAAAGCTGAATAATTTTTACATCCGTAGAGTAAATTTCGTTTTATTACAGCAAGTAGTTTCCTGATTGAAATTTGTAATAAAAACAATTTCTTTGATTCTTTTGTCACTTCCCGTTTTCATCGGTAAAAATGCACCACAATTTGGAACTAAAGGCTTTAAAATTAATGCACAGAATTTCACAAATGTAATATTTTCCTAAAGTTTAGCATCTACTGTACTCGCAAAACAATTTTTGTGACCATCATTGTTACATTTCTGTTGTTTTAATACTTTAAAAAGAGAGTCCCAAAGTGACAAAATATCAAGCCTCCAGATATATTTCCAAATTATCATGAGATGCTTATCCTTCTAAATATACTTCCTTGACTGAAATATTCAAAATCAGCACTGTGTAGGGAGGATATACATTCCTTTTGCTATTTTGGGTCATGCAATGCTTTTTAGCCATAATAATCATTACAAGGGGTCATTTTCTTTCTTTTTTGTTAGAGCCTTTGCAACGAGTTACCATTAATTAATACATAATTCATCTTTATTCTATCCTTCTCTATTTTCTCAATTTCCATATCAAATGGTTATTCAAAATGATCCTTCAACTGCATGGTGATGGCAGGTAGTGTTTTTTAAATGAAAGTAAAGACAATTAATTTTTTCTGACGATTATATTTTTGTATATATGTGAATAACAAGTTTGGACCCAAATTGATGTCTCGCCTGTCCCTACTTGGTCGCAAAACAGACGTGAAAACTCTAACTGACTAATTCAGAAAACTTAACATGTTGGCTGACAAAAGCAATATGGCAAACTGTTATATATAACCAAAAAACCAAAATGCCAAATATCAGTGACCTACCACTGATATAGATACTGGAGAACCAAACATGTTTACTAGTCCGTAAAAACGAGGTCAAGGGCTAAAGCTAAATAGCAGGATGTCATGTTCCATCTAAGACAAACCCACATACCAAATATTATTGACCATACATTAAGGTTAAAAGTCCCCTTTTCAGTTCAATGTTAAACCAAGGGAATTTTGTGTAAAACCCCCAGCCTTAACGGTTTGTTGGTTTATTCCAAAAATTTATCTGCAAATTATTGAGATAATTGCCAATGCAAAGCTACCATTATTTTATGCTAGTATCAATTTTTTATATTGATTATCATAAATAACTCATTCATTTGTTGATATAACTTGCAACAAATGGTAGCTTTGTATGCATAAATGAAACAATTATCTGCAAACGAAGTTTGGTGAAGAACCAACAAGCCGTTAAGGCTGGGGGTTTTACATAAAATTCTCATAGGTTTAACATTGAATTGAAAAAGGGGCCTTTAACCTTAGTAGATACTTGAAAACTCAACATGCTCACTGAACCGTGAAATTGAGGTCACAGACAAAAGCCATATAAAAGACTGTCATGTACTACCCAAGACCCACCTATATACCAAATATCATTGACCTATCACTTATAGTTACTGAGAAAATGACCTAATCACAAAATCTGAACATGCTCACTAGACTGTGAAATTGAGGTCAAGGACAAAAGCCATATAGCAGATTGTCATGTACTACCTATGAACTACCTACATACCATATATCATTGACCTAACACTTATAGTTACTGAGAAACTAAACTAAGCACAAAAACTTAACATGTTCATTGGACCGTGAAATTGAGGTCACAGACAAAAGCCATATGCCAGACTGACATGTACTACTCAAGACCAACCTACATACCAAATATTATTGACCTACCAGTTATAGTAAATGAGAAATGGACTTAATCAGAGAAATTCAACGTGGTCACTAGACCATGAAATTGAGGTCAAGGACAAAAGTCATGCCAGACTGACATGTACTACTCAAGACCAACCTATATACCCAATATCATTGACCTACCACTTACAGTTATTGAGATATGGATCTAATCAGAGAAACGTAACGTGGTCACTGGACCGTGCAATAGAGGTCAAGGTCACATGATTTTATGTCCGTCAGGTAGCACTTGATTAGTTCTACCACTGGACCAAATATGATGTTCCTACATCAAAAGGTTTTCAAAATATCCTGTATATAGTAAAAGTTAACGCCGTCACCGTCATACTTTGCACGCCTATGTCTCACTTTCCGCGACTTTCGTTGCGGGCGAGACAAAAATTAATGTCGACCTTATGTGGTCCGATAAAAAGTGTTCATGGAGTATTTTTAATGTATACCTTTGTTCATGAAATTTTAATGTCAATTTTCATATGAGATGCAATTAAATCTCCACCATTTTATACTTCGGTTTTTGGTATTATCAATAAATACATTATATACATTTTCATTTTTTATTTTGCTTCATCATGAATTGATTATTCCATTATTAATTTAATGCTCATATACATATGTGTATCAAAACTTTCTAATAATATTACCCCCCAATAGTTGTAGGCAGTGAAACTAAACAGTTGTCATCAACTTTCAATGTTGTCAAATTTTCCAAATTTCCTGCAATGAAAATATACATAAAATCAATTTAATATTCACTAACATTTCTATATTTTAATATGGAACTAGAAAGCATATGTAAATTTTCATACAAATGAAACAAATTAAAGGCAACCATTATTTTCTGTTTCATACAAAATGCTTCTATATAAGGCCGTGTTCACACTACAACTAAATGGGATCAATCCAAATTAAGATTCTTTTAAAAACCGTTTACGTTCACATTGGAAAATTTGAATTGATTGCTATCGATCGCAATCAGGTTTTATCGTTCTCATTAAAACCCATTTTGATCGATCACATGCTTGTTTCAAAGCACTTGAATCGATCGCAATCAATCCCAACTGTTAACACCAAAGCCGAAATCGTCTCTGTTTGAATTGATCTTTTTGAGACCGTCTCTTTTTATCAGACCACATAAGGTTGATTGCAATCGATCTTTTTATAGTATGAACAGTAAAAACCGATTGGGATTGAAGTGTGAACGGAGTCTTACACAAACTTTGTTTCATTCTTATATTTGTTTCTTTTCCACTTTTCACAGTTCTATTTTGTCAGTAAATGAAGTGATATTCAAAATCTATGTAAAGAACTTTGGGGTTGTTTAATGTATACCTTTGTTCATGAAGTATCTAAAAACAACTTTGTCGCCAGTTCAAATATTGCAGACATATTGCTATATGAAGGTACAAACTGCTACCAACAGTACATAATGCACTTTCTAACTGTCTGCAAGTCAGGCATTACTGTAACATATCATTTGTATTGTGGGTGTATACTTATAGAAATAATGTCTGAACAAACAGACAGTGAGGGGTTGATTATACTTATGTACAAATGCATTGACAGATTATTGTCACATCTGCATGTCAGGTGTATTGTAATGCTAATTCTATATAAACTAGTCAATTTGTTTTAAAATTCAGTGTGAAAACCAAATAACCACGAAATCTTTTAACGTAATCTGATCATGTTCAAAGATACTAGTTGGGGAGGTTATAAAACTGTTGACATTGAGTTATGTGTGAAGGGATGGGATTATTTTGTCAACAAGCTGGAAAAGTATCTCCAGCTTAAATTTCTATTAATTACAATTCAAATAAAATGTAAGTGTTGTATGGGTGTATAAATGAAGGATAATGTAACACATTATTTACACATTAAAAAAATATTACCAGAAAATCCAACATATTATGCAAATTTTATTGTATTCCATAACAATAACCTTTACAATTTGTCATATCAAAAAAATATTCAGTTACACAACAGGTACTTAGAATTATAAATGTACACAAGCCTGTGTGTAGTACTGGTTCAATTTATCATTTTTAATGCATCTTCAAGTTGCAGAAGTACTCTATGTCTATATGACAGGGGATTATGAATTTTAAAATGTGTATTCAGACACCATTATTGTCCTTAAATCCAAATCATGGGCTGTTAACATGATTAAAGTATTACACATATTTAGGTGCATTTGTCAAAATCCCTATATCTAAAAGATAAAACATGGAACTATAAGGGTATAATCATCCTTTTGGGACTCCGACCTTTTGCCTTATTATGGGTGTACTTTGGACTTGACCATTTGAGTCCATGGACTCCACGGACTCAAAAGTTGAAGCATTTTGTACTTCATCTCTAATTTTGGGTGTTCTCTGGACTCAAGGGGGTAGGGAGGTCATACCCCTTTTATAAGTCTTAGAAGCAAATGATTGTTACCACAACTTTTTCATAGCATGAAGGGAATCTTATTACTTAATTGTGTGTTTGGGGGTTTTCATCAGCACTTTTACCAATGTTTTCTATTAAAAATGTTGAATTTAATTGAGGTTCAAAAAATAACTTATGAAACCCAAATAATTGATTTCTGGGACAAACTTTCAATAAATTGTCACAACAAAAGATAATCATACATGTGGTTTAATCTGTTGTTGAAACATATACATGTAATTTCTGAGAGAGCGATGTCTCTTAATTCCCCATTTTATTGTTTTTGGGGACCATTAACTAAAAAGATTTGAAGTACAAAATTTTTCCTAGCTAATACATTTTTGAACTAAATGGCCATGATGTCTACTTCCTTAAACATATAGGTATGTTTAAATGTAGATGATTTTATTAGATGAATTACGGTATTAACTTTTTATCAATATTGACATTTGAATACATTGGGTATATGTCAATAGCTCAGGTAAAATTGTGCATACATGGAGGTGTTTCGATTGCCCTGATTATGTTTGTACATGCTGTGTACTGAATTTCAAATCTATGTTACAAATGATTTCAATAGCTTCTACCATTTTTTGTACCTTGAATAAATTGAATTATTAAAGTCAAGTAAACACTTAAAATATTTTTTACAATAAAAGCGATAACCTTTGCTGATACAGGGCTATAGTGCCAACCTGATTTTTATACATTATTAAAGACGACTTTATTTGGAAATTATTTAAAAGGAAAAATTGTCTGATAAGACAGACAGAAATATAAATACATGTAGTCTTTTTATCCAGTTTCAAATCAATATCAATTTAACGCTGTTTATTTCTGAATTAAAGAAAATATTTGTCAAAATTCCTACTTATATATTAAACCAATTTCTATAATACTTCCAAAATCAAATGAGATAAACTTACAACCTTTATTATATAACTTCGAAACACAAACAAGATAAAACAAGTTGATGCGAGGAAAACAAAACAAACAAAAAATCTCCCTTTCATTTGTTGTACAATATAGAGCCTTTTTTATACTACAGGGGGTACAAGCATATAAACTAACAATGCTAATATCAAGGACCTTCAAAAAAGGACCAAATTACAATATTATACCATGTTCAAGTCAGTATAAACATTAGCTTATTCATACCAAATGTTTTAAAGCTCAGCAACCCTCATTTTTTTTTCTAACTTGATATGAGAAATTTCACAATCCATAAGTTCTCATTAGAGTCTATACCTGTAGACCTCTTAGTGTTGTAAATATACTCATACACTGAAACCTTTTAAACTAAAAATGGGTCAATTTTTCCCAAAACCTGACTTTTACAATCCTTCTATATAGGGTCTGTAAGTCTCCTCAAGTCCTAAAATTCATGATAAAAATTGCAACTTGAAAACGCTCCCTGCCAAAACATAACGTCGGAGGACCATCAGGTACAAATATTTGTTTGAAATTTCATATACAGTAGAACATTGATGGCTCGAACACCCAAGGGACCACTGAAAACCGTTCGAACTAGAGGGGTGTTTCGAGCTATCGAGGTAGAACGGTATTAAATTTAGAACAGAGGGCCCAGAAAAAGTGTTCAAGACATCCATGGTGTTCGAATTATTGCAGTTCAAAGTTCAACTGTATTGTACAAAATACAACTTCAGGGTACAGTTTATGTATCTAAAATTCAAAATTGAACGAGACTTACACACTCTCTAGATACAGTACTTAAGAATCCATCAAACATAAACAGGTTATGCTATATAACACATTATGACATAGATTAACAATCTGTTTGTTAAGTCAGATAATCTTCTATATTTAAGGCTGTTAACGTTTTAATTCCTATTTACATACTGTATAATCACAAACTACATTCCACAAAATCATTTTAGGATTTAATTTCAATTTTCAAGGATAAAATTCCTAGCCTATTATCAAACAATAAATCTCTAAAAGAAAAAGGAACTTCAATGTAGGTTTGTGACAGAATGAGGCATTTATTATAAATAGGGATCTGGAATGAATATTGCAAAATAAACTGAAATTTTAGTCTAATACATAAATTTAGTATCTTATTTTAAATTGTTTTTAGTAAATTTTTTAAAGAATTATCTTTAAATTTGTGTCTTTCTTTCAAAAGATTTTATCTTAAAATTATATATCTCCTATATATGTACTATTGGCCTACCTATTAACTTTATTTTGTGATTTCATTAAAATTGAAGAACTAAAAAATCTCAAGAGCAATCTATTACAAATAAGATTCTTGACAATCTTGACTCTAAATTAATACAAATTCAGAGAGGATATATACATTTAAAAGGACCATCTATAGACCCCATATATATTTTAATGGAACAGGCTAAACTAGGTAGTTTAATACCATCTGGGGGAGTAAATAAAAGACATGATTTTTACAAATTAGACAATAAATTCTGAGACACCGATACTTTAAGTGTAAATCAATACAAATCAGTCATAAATTTAAGGTATTTCGAGGTTGAACTTGATGTATATTTAACGTGACTTCGGCTATAACTTACAATATTAACTATAAAATATTTCTATTTATCTATATTATTTGAACGACATCCTATTGTTTTGTTGAAAATTTGCCAAAATCAATTCATTGTCTTAAACCTTATGTTCATATCAGCACTCTAAAA
>MJUU01031140.1:6700-19292 GCA_002080025.1 Modiolus philippinarum
ATATGGTTGTTTTTCCCCGTTGATTATAGATTCACCAGCAATATCGCAAAAAACAACGAGATAATTCGTGTATACCAGGGACGTGTTTTCTTTAATAAATACATCCGTTAATGCAGCTTTCCATACCTCTTGGAGATGGATGGGTTCTTTCAGCTGCACTTTGAACTTGTATGGTTTATTATCGGGATACAAATTCAGGTTTTTATCGTTATCGCTATCAACCGTTAAGAAGAAGCTCGTTGAAAAGGCACAGCTAGTCATTTTTTTACAGATGTTTTATTTCAGACTTATCGATCCAACTATTGAATTTATCAGGGTATCCAGTCCATTTAACTAAATACTGAACTTTATTATTAATTTTCTTTGTCTTAACAATTTTCTCTATTTCCCATGATGCATCTTCATTTTTGTCAACTGCTTGGAGTTCAGCTTGATAGAAACTTCCTATAACAGGATCTCCAAGTAGATCAATTAAACGGTAAAGCGGAATTGATTGCATTTGGAAGCGTTTAACAATTTTAAACACTTCGTAAGTCCATTGTTCGTTGTAGACTCTTGTGAATGGTTTACGTTGATGGGCTAATCTTACTAATTGACCAAGTTTATACATATACAAAGTCCTCTTCTCTTTTCGGCCATATTTCGTGTTTTTTGTCATTGTTTTTTTCTTTTTAGGTGGTTTAAGGTACATGTAAGCCCATAAGTCAGCACTATTTTCTTTACTGACATCGTTCGGTGCTACGTTGTTAATCGATCGATGAGGTGTTTCGTTATATGATTGTACAAGCTTTGGAAGGATGTCTATATATCGTTTAGTTCTATTTCTTGCTAGATATCTGAAAATTAAAGTTTTCAAAGTCTTATTTAAACGCTCCACGAAATTAGCCTTCAATTCATTCAATGCTATGTGATGATAAATATTTCTATCATTGAAAAGCTTTTTAACTAAAGCATTTTTGAATTCGGATCCAGCATCTGTCCTCACCTTTTTAGGATGAACTTTTTGGAACAAATATTCTAAACCTTTTGCTACTGTTTTGCCAGTTTTATCTTTCAATGGATAGACCCTTGCAACACGTGAAAAGATATCAACTGCAACTAACAGATATCTTATATTATCATTCTCTTTTGCTATGGATTGCATGTCCGCTAAATCTATATCCCATTGTTCATTGATGTCTGATACAACAACTTTCACCCGTTTAAAACGTCTACGAACTGGTTTCTGAAGGCTATAGTCGTCTTGTTTTTGAAGCCATTTGTTGATCCTATGAATTCCCGGTTTTCGAACTCCTGCGTTTTGCAGGACTTTATGTATTTTTTTCGCATTTTGAAAAGCAGCTGGTTTAGATGGGTTGTCATATACAGATTGAATTATTTTTTCATCCCCCATTTAGCTCGAAACTGATAAAATTAGGTAAAGATTGAGAGTAGTTCAGATGTTTGTACTATATATTGTAGCATTTGCTCTGAAACGTCGTTTGTTTTATTCCACCATTTCCAATCAAAACTAAGAGTAAATGATTCAATCTCGTCAGAAGGAACATCTAGTAATTGAACATTTTTGTCAAAATCTGAACGTATATCATCTTGACACACTCTTAATAAAGCTTCATTTAGGTAGTATACAAATATTTCATGGGTAGAGTTAGTAAGACATTCATGATGTAGTTGAGTAGGATCGGCATATGCACAGCCAATGCAACGTTCATTGTTGATTAGACGACACTGATATAACACATGTCTGGCATAGCAGAAGCTGTAAAAAGTACGTAAGTATTTGTGATGTTTCATTTTTTATTTGATGAGGGAATAACGTAAAAGGAACTTATATCAAGTATTAAATAGTTAAAATGAAACAATACGCTATGTGAACGTTTTATGTAAAAAGCTATTTGCGGATATGTTTACCACACATAAACAAGAGACTATAGAAAATTTGCTGAACAAGTGTTTTATAATCATCCCTTTTCCCCCCACTGCTATACTTCGTCTTTGTGAAGAAGAAGAAATTGAACTAATTTGAGTGTGAGACATGATTGAATAGAACAACACCTTTTCTCTTGGGACTTACAAACGTATATAACATAAACTAAAAATGATAAGTTTTTAGGTATGGAATGTGTATTGGTTGACTGATTTTTACACTGATTTGATTTTATACAAATTATCATGTTCATCTAAGTTATCATGTTCATCTAGTTACTGACCCGAGACTGGATTTAAGATGGATTTTTTTTTCTGGGGGGCAAACTGACTTTTCACACCTGTCTGGTTTTATACAAAAAGCAATGACCTGTGTCGGGATCCATCTTTACATGGATCACTGATCCATCACTGGATCCATGATGGATCAGATCCAGTGCTGAGACGTGTAGTTTATAACTACTGTCCGTCGTCTGTTTTTGTGGTTGTGTGAGTCTTATTGGCAAATTTAGACCTTTCAGTAGACAGCAGCATCAGGTGACACATAGACTTCTGGCGCTCCTGCTACAGCGTGTTGAAAAAAACGTCTGAACTTCTAACTATACGCTTGAATTGATAAATTTAAATCTATATTACTTGCAAAAAAAAAAGAAATCATAAATTTAAACCGAAGATCTTTATTTTGTTTTTTTTTACGTCTTTTCCTTTTAAGATATACAGCGCACGCTAAAGACCGACAAATAAAACGTATAAAGTACAAGACACTCACGGCCCATTCTAGAACGAAACATGAGAACAAATTAAAGTGTCTAAATATGATTCTTGGAGAAATTTACGTGAGAATATCAGTAAGTTGTGAGAAATGTGTGAAATACATGTCGTCCTTGATATGTTCTTACCTCTAGAACAAACAAAATGAAAGTGACTGAATCTCCCGGATACAATATTTTCGTCCAACAAACCTCGCCTATAACTTTTGATTTACTTCACATAAAATTATTCTAAAAATTACCCATGATTTCCTACTGAATTACAACATTCAATTTTGTTTCATAAACAACAAAATCCATTTTTTAAAAATATTTCAAGACAGCTGAAACAACGTTGGAATTTAAAAGGGCAACATGTGAACACTATTGAGTAAAACTGACTGAAATTTTATCACTTAGCTTTACGAGGAACAGTAAACAATGGACAATTGTGCAAAGAAATAACTATAAGTGCAATATGTTGTTTGTGACATCTGAAGTGTGTATACAATATATCCCATATGACTATTAATGACTGATTGATTGAATATTGTTTAACGTCTACTAAGCAATATTTCAGCTATATCAAGACGAGAACAAGTTTGTTGATAAATAATCACTTTGGGGTATCGGAAGGGTCATGGGACGGGAAACTCTAACAGCCACTGGAAAGATAGGGTGAAATCGAAAGGGGCGGGGAATTTAGCCTTCTGGCCAATCACCTATGGACCACTCAAAAAAAGCTTGCTACAAGGGTTCTTTAACATGCAGGAAGCGTGGCATTTCTTCCTTATTAACGATTGATCAGGTCATAAAAAAAACATTTGTCACCTTTATCAAAATTAAAATTTTCAGCAACAAAACATTATCTTTTTAATATACAATAACAGTGGTCAATATTTCATTCATTAGATTACCTTATTGAAAAGTCAATACAAAATAATATGGAGGAGATGGTGTGTTATCGCGGAAAATATAAATGTTTAAATGGTGGATGAAGAGATTCTTGGGGAAATAGTTGAAGTTGAGGTGGTATATGATCCGGAGTTCATGGATATATTAAATGAAGTGTACTATCCAGAAGATGAAGATGACATTATGGATCTAGATGTTCCAGTAATAGAAAGTGATGATGAAGGGTTTTTCCTGACGATGAATATTATGAACTAGAAATTGATCTAAATGAGTTCAACAATAGAATACTTATAGAATGGTTAGAAAATTCACATGAAGATGTGAGAGATTTTTCAAGGAGAAAATAGATAGGTACGTACTTCTTATATTTCAAGAGTATTCAAGTAAAGTCTAAAGAGGAACTTTTGAAATGTTTCCCTATGAAAAGACAAAACAATACCCATTTTGGTGTTAAATTTGGATTTTCTTTAATTAAGCAGATTAGACTTTTAAATATATAAATCAAAATTCATAAACATCTCGCAAGCTTTTCCAAATTTAATGATGATATATCAATAACTCAATTCATGTGCCCATGGTCGTAATAAAAGTTGCTTAATCTAAATGATTTTAATTAATGGGCTACATCCTGCAAATTATATGTTAATATAAGAAATAGATCATATTTCAAACTCTTACATAAGTTTTTCAGAACTTCCATAACTACGGTCGCGTGCCCTTATATTGTACAGGTAAAATATTTTTGACACTCAGTGTACTTTTATAAGAATGTAGGACAGAAAGTCACAGGACAAAAAGTCACAGACAAAAAGTCACGGACTAAAAGTCACAGGACAAAAAGTCACAGTTTAAATCAAAAACATTTAGGACAAAAAGTCACAAGACAAAAAGTCACAATTTATAAATTTTGTCTTTTGAACAATATATTGGGATAAAAAGTAACAGTTTGAATAATGAATAAATAAAAGGGAATACATTTCCTTCAATTTTATTTTAAATATGGCATGTATGGAGTCATGCTCTTGACTTGCCATTCTGTTTATTCAAGACATAAATTTTAGGAATGTTTGTTCTATCATTTCCTTATTTGGCACTGACATGCAGATGTGTTAATATTAAAATAATCTCTTTGAAAAATAAATAATCATGAAGACCAATTATTTTACATGTATGGCTTAACATGTTATTGTAGTATTTAATTGATAAACAAATAACTATAATTTGAATCAAAATATGTTTAGGTAATAATTAATTATTGCTTAATTGGCATTTGACAAGAGGTGGGCACCCTGTCATCAGGGGGCTTTGTGTTATTACCGGTTTTAGTTTAAAAGAAAGAAACTTCTGAGGAAATTCAACCGGTCATGTTGAAATAAATGGAAGGTTTTGGATTGAATTTTTAGCTCAACTGGCCTAAAAGGCCATGTGAGCTATTGCAAAATATTTTGCCATTAAAATATTAGTTTACCAAGAAAATTCATATATGTTTAAAAAAATCACAGTTTTTTAATTATGTAAAATGATATTTCTCAATCTTTGCAATAGAATTCCGTATGTAGTTGCTGTACTTCAAAAATAATATAAATATCATATTCAATTTCATGAGTCAGTTGATATAATTGTTTGACCATTTTGTTTTACACCTAAATACAAATGAAGCAAACATGTAAGTTGTGACTTTTTGTCCTGTGACTTTTTGTCCACCAATGTAAAAATACAGATTGTGACTTTTTGTCCTGTGACTTTTTGTCCTAGCAGATTTGTGACTTTCTGTCCTGTGACTTTCTGTCCTGTGACTTTTTGTCCTGTGACTTTCTGTCCGTTTACCTTTTATAATACGTAGTACAGGTAAAATATTTTTCACATTCATAGATTTTTTAAATATATTTTCTATATAGGGACACTTGCCTATCTATAATGTATAAAAAAGAAAAAGTGATGCCAAGTGACCTTTTAAGTATCTGCCCTTGGTGCCCATTGCACTTGAACAACACTTCTACCCCCCCCCCCCCCCCCCCCCCCCCCCCCCNTCAGATGGGCTCTGTCTGTTGTCTCGGTCACTGGTGAAACATGCTTTGTTTTTATTTTTATATATAGAATTATCCTAGATTGTTTGTCTTTCTGCATGGGACACGAGGAGAACCAATTCTACAAGTGTACTTAATATTCTTCAATGTTCTTTACTTTTGTAGCAATATATATAAAATATACACATACTTTTTTTTGGTAATTGTGTTTGATCTTTTTAGCAATCCTACATATGAATGAGCAACGAAATGGACAAGTAAATTAAAATATTTATATTTATAACTAGTAGAGTATATTGGTTCTGTTGCATTGTTCCTTGGTGTCCCTTGCAGTCTGACAGGGATCTGGGTGGTTCTGATACATGTTAAAATATTTACTGTATTACATATAGTGTGTGTTTAAACTTCTTGTTAATATTGATATTGTGTCAAATCATTATATTACTGATTTTATTTGCCCCGTTGTGGGCCCTGATTTGGTCAAATAAAGTATTCTATTCTATTCTATTCATAGTACATTGCTTGAAATAAATATTAAGATTGATTGATGTTTTACGCGAATACTAAAAATCAAAGCTCCGATGGAGCTGAATCTCGAAGCCCTGAAATTCTACATGTGGCAAAACTTCGTAGTCTTCCAAAGAACTACTGCACACGTCTGCATGTATTAAGTTATAGTCCGTAATACGTGAAAATAATCGGATTGTGTGATTTCGCATGTTGATTTCATTGCTATTATATATTATCAAGCGCATTTGGCCACTTATTGCGATTTTAAAGGCGTAAAAACTTCTTAAAAGGCGACCGCGAAGCGAGAGCCCCAGTCTTTAAAATCGCTGTAACTGGCCAAATTGCGCTTGATAATTAATTTGTGCGAAAATTCGAACGAACAAATAGCGATGTTTTTATTTTGAATGCTACGAAACATTTCCTACACTATTTTAAGAATACACACTACAACGACTCATTATTGAATTTTTGTAACTACATTGTATGAATGGGGACATGGTTGACCTAAATAAATAATTTAAATCATAATTCATGTAATTATAGAACACCAATCCCTGAATCTATTAGGCACTAATTGATACTCAAAACAATAAATACGTTACTGACTTTGAAAATTTATAAACGTAATGTTATACACTCAATGTTATAATACTAAATTAATCGCTTCTGGGCAAGTGTACATCTTTAAATATAAATGATAATGTGTTGGTAAGGTGAGCTGCAAAGGTAGAATATGTGATTCCGAGTGCCAACAGTGATGAAAATCATCTTCACTGTTGGCACTCGGAATCACATATTCTACCTTTGCAGCTCACCTTACCAACACATTATCATTCATATTATATAGAGCTGCGTGCAACACTATTATCTATACATCTTTAAATATAGATCGCTTCAGCTGTGTGAATACACATCTGACGTGTTTATCGTATGTTTCATTTTAAACCAATAAAAACATCTTATAAAGGTCAATGGGCGTGTTTTCCCATCAGATATAAAGACAGCCATTCATTTTCTATAAGCAACGAGTAATTTGATTAACATGCATATTGTTTTCAGTTTAATAAAACAACAATGTATCCAACTCAAGAAAATGAAGAAATATAACTTAAATACTAAATGTATCCGATTTTGAAAGGAACTTGCGCACTATATTTTATTGGAAGCACGAAGATCATCTTTTAGAGCTGTTAATAGGCTTGAAGCCTCACGCGGGGCACGTGATTTTTTCTTGCCATATCAATATCTCTCCAGCCATTTCATGGCTTCGAGATAAAAAAAACGCCTCAAGTATACACGCATGGAGAAGTTCTACAACATTATTATGAAGAACACGCATCAAGTATACACGCATGGAGAAGTTCTACAACATTATTATGAAAAGATAAATTAATTCAAAATTAAAATGGAAGCACACATACACTACTTCTTCTTTTTCGTATGTCCCTCCTTCTATCGGAGCACTCGGACTTAGTCCGATATTAAAACATATTGTATCATCAAAATAAAAGAGATAAAATAAAATAAACCCGGCACCATACGATATATATTAACATTGGGCCTATTATTAAAAATATAAGCTTATCTCAGATATAAGGAGGGAAACGATGTGAGGGCTATGTACAAGTATATATTAAAAAGCGTTGACACAGAGACCATCAGCCATATAAACTTCAATTGTTTTGGGTGCTGTCACGTTGTTGCAGTTTCCTCTTGCTACTCTGATTGTTTTTAACACTCCTGTTTTCTTTATCTGGATTAAGCTATGTTCAGTTATTATGTTGATAGCTATAATCTGAATATTCTGCAGGTGGGGCGTTGAATGTATAATCCATGTCGTGCACTTTCACAGCGTAATTCTACAAACGTGAAGTCCCTGTTTTCAAGTGGAGTGCACGAGTGCAAATCTAGCTCAAATCCTCCAGCCACACCAACAATAAAAGCAAACGCTAAAATCCAAAGAATTCTCATTTTTTTCAGTGACAAATTGCGGGAAATATTTAATTAGTCTGAAATCTACCCAAGCACCAAAATCGCACTGTGAAACGTTCCTTATTGATAATGTTTTTGTTTGCTTCTTTTAGTCTGTGTGTGTGTTGAAAAAAACGTCTGAACTTCTAACTATACGCTTGAATTGATAAATTTCAATCTATATTACTCGCAAAAAAAGAAATCATAGTTTTGTTTTGGTAAATTTAAACCGAAGATCTTTATTTATTTTTTTAATGTCTTTTGGTTTTAAGATATACAGCGCACGCTAAAGACCGAAGAATATAACGTATAAAATACAAGACACTCACGGCCCATTCTAGAACGAAACATGAGAACAAATTAAAGTGTCTAAATATGATTCTTGGAGAAATTTACGTGAGAAAATCAGTAAGTTGTGAGAAATGTGTGAAATACATGTCGTCCTTGATATGTTCTTACATCTAGAACAAATAAAATGAAAGTGACTGAATCTCCCGGATACAATATTTTCGTCCAACAAACCTCGCCTATAACTTTTGATTTACTTCACATAAAATTATTCTAAAAATTACCCATGATTTCTTACTGATTTACAACATTGAATTTTGTTTCATAAACAACAAAATCCATTTTTTAAAAATATTTCAAGACAGCTGAAACAACGTTGGAATTTAAAAGGGCAACATGTGAACACTATTGAGTAAAACTGACTGAAATTTTATCACTTACCTTTACCCAGGCCTAACTAATCGATCAAATCAGTAATCGATCACTTATCAATCACAATTGATCACTAATCGATTGATGACCTTTGCTTATCGATCACTAATCGATCAAACTCTCAAAAGGGTTTTGATCGATAAGTGATCGATTTGACTACTGATCGATTAGTGTTCGATGAGTGATTGATTTATGTTCGATGAGTGATTGATCAATGATCGATTAGTGATTGATTAATGATTGATTACTGATTCATGTTGAATGGTATTCTGTGTATGGGTACAATATCAATTTTAAGCAGTATATAGCGAACTATTAGCAAACATTTTCTACTGTCCAATTTTACTCTTACTTCCCGGGTAAAAGAGTTAATATCCTTAAAAATCAACACTACCGGCATAAGAAAGTTGATTTGATAAAGATGGCATTTAGATAATAACAAAATGATTGTAAATTGCACATGGTTTGTTATTATTTTTTCATCATTGACAAGCTTCCTTCCCTCAATGCCATGCCTGTGTACTCTCCACCTTAAAAGTAAAATATTCATTCATTTAAAGCAAAAGAAAAAACAGCCGAAAATCGTAGATATTTAATATTAACATCCATTTCATGATCAGTTTCTTTAGCTGGCTTTAAATACTAGTAATGAACATTTGAAGTTTAAGGTCCTAGTTTCATAGTTCTATTTAACATATGACATTTGTGTGTGTGTTTGTGTGTGTGTGTTTTTTTTTAAATGAAAAGTAATATCTATATTTTATGCTGGAATAGGTCAATGGACAAACATTCTAGTGAGCAGACATATATATTGCCACATAGTTATGTTATAGATAACCAATCAAATACCTTACAAGGCTGCTTGGGAAAGAAGATATATATAGCTCACTAATTTTGAAACCAAATAAGAAATCCTACCTATATAATATGTTCTCTTTTAAAATTTGCTATTTTTGATATTTTGACATGTATGTTTGTAGAGTGAAATTATATGGTTAAAAAAAATCATTATTTGACTTTAAAATTAATGACTGTTATTGAACTGTTGGATGATCAAACTGTCAGTCTATTGAACCTGAATTGAACCATTGGATTATTTCACATTTATCCTAGTTGAAAGTCAATATGTGAATTTATTTTATAAATTTGATGTCTCATTGAGATAATCTCAATTCTCTAATGATATGTGAAGTTTAAAATGTTTCTGACTGGTTTGATAAATTTTCATAATCAACAAATGTTTTAAAAAAAGCCCAGTGCTATCTCCCGCCACATCTATTCGGAATACAATTCTCGGTGTTTATCATTTATCATTAGAGAAAAAGATAAAACCACTTTACCCTGTTCATTAGAATATTTTATCCCCTCTCGATAGTTAAATTTGAAATTTTTAAAAAGCTGGACAAGACTCGCAATTAAAATATATAATTTAACTATCTCTAGTGGATAAAATATGGTAATGAACGGGATCTTGTGGTGTAATCTATATATCTTGTGTTAATTCTTAGCAATAAATCCCACATTTTGGTCATTGGGAGTTGGATGTATGATGATCCTTGGATAATGGAAAGATGATGGGAACACTTTCTATGCTGTTGAAAAATACTATGGACAATAATAAAATTTGATAGTTAAAAGAATTGAATGAAGATATATATGTTTTATATTAAGACATAAATCAGTACCTGATAAGTTATGTTCCCCTCTAGTAAATCCTTTTTGACCTTCTCAAGGATGAGTCTGCCACAATAAATCCCATATTGGCAAGGCTGTTCTAGTCCCCCTCCCCTGTTCCATCTGTTTGGTTGGCAGGGAACATCTTTCTCAACTGATGGCTTGCTAAAACAAATAATAGTTCATCTGAATTAACTACAATGGCTTACTTGTTAATGCTGTTTTATCATGAACATTTAAATTATCCTGGAAATTATATAGGTCTTACATGAGGCAGGAATTGCTTTTTCTCAAATATACATGCATAACAACAAGTGTATTACTTTGCTACTATTTCATTCTCAAATAATGACATCCTTGATCAAATTCAGAGTTGCTGAGCCAACTTAATGAAAACTTGAAAATAATAAGTTCTGAGCCAATGTGAATACTTTGAGGTTAATTGTGGGCTAAACACATACAGCATAAATATCTGAATACGTGTACTTTAGTATCAGATCCTTTGGAAATACACAATTTTTCTATAAAATAGATGTACTAATATTGAATTGAAAGCAGTGTTCATTACAAGGTCCTAGCCCAGATTTGACAATTTGGTGCTAAATGATCTACAATGATAGCAGCTAGGGTTTAGCATTAGAATATATGGTAAAAAAGTTCAGAGTTTTTTCTATAAAGGCAACATACAGTTTTGTAGTCCCTGTATCTCTACAATTTGGTTTCTCATCATACTTTTATACATGCATATATTTTAAGTAATTGGCTATGAGGTAGGAGTGTTTGCTCATTGTTGAAGACCTCATAACTTCAATGTTTAGAACGATAATAAAAGCATTGGTCTTTTGCTTTTACAACATATTTATCAGGATTTTATCTCATGTACATTTATCCCATATCTTTTTATATTTTCATTTACAACACTTACCACCATAGTTCATATATAGTTCCAGTCTCTGCAGAAAATGCATCTATATCCTTAAATAACTGTTGTAGGCACTTTGGGACACGGCCATACACTGGACCATTTGGTCCTTGCGACATGTTTGTAACAGTGTAAGCGTTTTTGTCTATAGGATTATTTGGCTCTGCGCTAACTTTCAGTAGCTTCATACAAACTTTTTCTGAACTTGTGTGTCTTCCTTTGATAACAGAATTTATCCATACAATGGATTGTATTTTATCTGAATTATCATTAAACCGATTTCTTGGAATATTGCACAAATTTGAGGAAGCCATTGTAAAAATAAATGAATGTTATATTCCACTGGTATTGTTATACTGTTCAGTCTTTAATCCTATTGAGGGAAACCTTAATAATCTCATGCTGCCAATTAACTGACAAGATACATTTATCAACAATATGTTGACCACCTGTTACTTGACCCCATTAATAAAGTTAACCATGGAGTGCATGGTACATTGTTTATTATATTGTATTTTAAAATATGTTTTTTTTTCATTTATTTCTAATCAAATTTACTGGAATTTAATCTGGAATATACTAACAGATCTGAAGTAGCCCGACTATTTTTTTTTTTTCAGTTTGCAAAATTTTTTGAAGGGTAGTAACTAGTTGATACATGCAGAAAATTTATCAATAATTTATCAAATTTGATTCAATGTATTCAGGAATTTGAAGATCAAAGACAACAAAAATGTACTTTTGCATGGCACATTAGTTATTTTTCATCCTATTTTGCCATTGTGTTCCTCTTTTCAAGTTATTCCAGTATTATGTTGACATATTAGAAGTAGCATTTTAATGCCGTTTTGAGTTTTAAGGTTCAAAAGTATCGACAATCATAATTTGACCCTTGCTCTTTGTGTACTTAATATTCTTTTTTCATTGTTTCTCATCGCAAGCCTTTTTCCGTTTTAGGCACGGACCATTTGATTTTCAGGGGTTGGCCTGGTATTTTTACCCGAGCCGGGAATTTTTTTTTTGCCCGCTACGCGGGCCAGATTATTTTTTTCCATATACACTATGCTAGGAAATTTTGTTGAGCCAGGCTTTTTTTCTAATGGACAGGATCCGGGCCAGATTATTTTTTTCAACCAAGATGCTGGTCAGGAAATTTTTTTTTGCAAAAATCGGGGCCA
>MJUU01031142.1:2810-31859 GCA_002080025.1 Modiolus philippinarum
ATTGTTGCCAAAAAACCTTCCGGTTATCGATTAATTCACCATTTAAGTTTTCCGCTAGGTAACAGTGTTAACAGTTATATTGATCCAGAGCTGACAACGGTACAATACACATCGTTCGACAAAGTTTTGTCAACTATAAGCGAAATGGGCAAGGGTGCTGAGCTAGCACGTATGGATATAAAAGCTGCCTTCCGTTTGTTGATACTTCATCCTGATGAATTTGATCTTTTTGGTTTTTAATTTAAAAACCTTTTCTATGTTGACAAATGCTTACAAATGGGATGCTCTGCATCATGCGCTCTATTCGAGAAGTTCTCAACTTTTCTAGAATGGGTTATTAAGTATAAATCAGGCATGCAGTCAGTAGAGCATTATCTTGATGATTTTTTGCTCGTTGGAAAGGCTAAATCAGGCGAATGTTTGACGTTAATGAATAGTTTTAGATCAATTTGTTTGTATTTGGGAGTTCCACTTGCTGAAGATAAAACATTATTCCCTTCTTGTATTATGACTTTTCTTGGCTTAGAAATCGACACCTTGGAAATGGTCATTCGAATTCCGAGAGAAAAACTAGAGGTGGTTAAAGAAAAATTAGAATTTACATTATCCAAAAAATCAGTTACACTTCGTAATTTGCAGTCATTAGTTGGTTCTTTAAATTTTTGTGCTAAAGCAATTCCTTCTGTTAGGGCGTTTAATCGTAGATTTTGTGATGCAATGTGCGGCATACGTCAACCTGGGCACCATATCCGGGTGTCTGCTGGTATGAAGGAAGATATCAAAACATGGCTTCAGTTTATCAAAAAATTTAATGGGACTTTGTCTTTCGGTAAAAGTCTATGGCTTTCAAATTCACAGTTGGATTTGTATACAGACAGTGCAGGTAACCCAGAACTAGGTTGTGGGGTTTATTTTTCTGGCCATTGGTCTTTTTATCAATGGCCATGTTATTGGAATGAACTGGATATCATGTCTGACATTACTTTTTTAGAGCTGGTACCAATTATATTATCTATTTACCTTTTCAAATCTTATTTACAAAACAAACAAATACTTTTTCACACAGATAATAGTGCTTTGGTGACTATTTTAAATAAAAAGTCGTCAAAATCTAAACGGGTAATGGGGTTGATTCGGCCCTTGGTACTGTATACAATGTTAAATAATATGCAGTTTAAAGCAGTACATATTGAGGGCCGCGTCAACTGCATTGCTGATGCTATTTCACGCAAACAGTGGCAAAGATTCAAAGAGTTGGCACCAGAAGCAGATACAGAAATGACACTTCCGCCAAAGGAATTTCTGGAGATGATATCGGAACTGAAATTGGACGGTTAGTGGACGCATCATTAGCACAGAATACAAAAGATACTTATACAGCAGGGTTGAATAGTTTTTACTCATTTCGAGTGGAGTTTGGTTTAGATTTGAAATGGCCACCACCGCCTTCACACGTTACTTTATTTGTAGCATACCTTTCTCTAGCAGGAAAAGAGTACAGCACCGTAAATTGTTACGTATCGGCCATAACGTTTCGTTGTAAAGTATTAAATGTAGATTCTAATCAAGATTTCTCCCAAAATTTTATTGTTAAAAGAATGTTAGGGGGTATGAAGCGTACAAATAATGTAAAAGATACCAGGCCACCTATAAGTTCAGACCTGTTGAATAAGATAATTAACAAGTTGTCATCAGTGTGTTTTTCGGATTATGAAGCTAATCTGTTTGCATCGGCATTTTCTTTTGCATTTTACGGTTTTCTTAGAGTTGGTGAATTAATGTATACAAAGTCTGCTCAAGAGCACCAAATAATTGGTATACAAGATATTGAAATTGAAAACAATAAAGGGGTTGAGACATTAAAGGTTCGAATCGTTCATTCGAAAGGTGATCAGACTGGAAAGGGAAATACAATTTATGTTAAAGAAACATTTTCTCAAATTTGTCCTGTATCTCTATTAAAGAAATATTTGAAATATAGACCAAAACAGCCTGGTCCTTTATTTTGTCATTTTAATGGTAAATCAGTATCAAAGTACCAGTTCACTTCAGTTTTAAAGAAAGTTTTGAATTTATTGGGTATAGAATCTACATGTTACAAGTCTCATTCCTTCAGGATTGGTGCAGCGTCTGTTGCCTCAGCGCAAGGCACCAGCAATGAAGAAATTAACAAATTGGGGCGTTGGAAATCCGACGCTTTTAGATCATACATAAGGAAATATTAAGTTAGCTTCAAAGCAGATGTACTCAAGCACAAGATAAAGGTAAATGATATTTGTAAATAATAAAACTAATTTTAATAGGTCATACTGATTACCCACAGAAGAAATTTGTATGGATAGTGGGGTCATCAATTATTAAGCATGCATTTGTATATGCCAGAAACACTTTTGAGGGCACGAACTTGGGCCTACAGAGAAGAAACTGTTCCTTATGGTGGCAGGGTAAAGGAGGTATGACCTGGGAAGATTTGATTCCTAGGATTAGTTTCCTTCTTAAATTTGAGCATCCCCCGGATGTCTTGGTTTTACATTGTGGAGGCAATAGTATAGGGTATATTAGACTTTTTGATTTTAGAAAGAAAATCAAATCATCACTTGATAAACTGAGGGCTTTATTACCATCAACTAAGTTGTTATGGTCTCAAATACTGCCGAGATTGTCTTTTGAGATGTAGCGAGAATAGCAAGGCTTTGAATAAAGCTGCCGTCAGAATAAATAATTTAGCTGCATGGAATTGTATTCAGGCAGGTGGTGGTTACATTAAATATCCAGAAATAAATTGGAATGATCCGAATATGTTCAGCGATGGGGTACATTTGTCAAATATTGGCAACCAGATATTTTTGTACAGATTACAGGAATACCTAATGGAAATAGAACTGTAAATTGGTCATGTATTTTCAAGGCATTAAATGGTGACATTTGTCGGGTATTTGATTTTGTACATTTGTATTGATTCAATATGGTTTAAGGTTCAAAAGAAGGTCAAAATATGTAAATAAGTTATATTTGCAGCTTTTAATTTTACTCATTTTGGGATTCCCGATGCATTAATGTTTATATTCTAATATAGTTTGATTTCGGCAAATAAAGTCTCGGCTTGTGTTGTGTCCCTACCTTTTGTTGGCGGTGACCGGATATATTAATCTCCGGTCATGTGGCGGAAGAGCGACACAACACCAACAATTATGCACCATTATAACATAATGAACTGTAATATCCGTTACTGAGCTTCTGTTCCCAGGGCCAGTCACGCTATATTTAATCATGATAATGTCAATCGTGATAACGATAATGTTGATAAGATATAATGAATCACGATAATGTTGATAATGTTCATGTTTCACGATAATGCTGATAATGATGATAATGATTCCGATAATGTTGATAATGACAATAATGATCATGTTAATCATGATGGCTAATGTTAATGCATTGGACTTGCCCCTTTACGCCATGATGGCTGGCAGTCCAAATTTTATTGTGAGCCGTGACCTTTATTTGCCAATTAAAACAATATATGTAAAATGATTTTTGTTTTTAATAATATCTAATGATGAATACAGATGGGAATTTTGTACATTAGAGAAACACAATGGAACAAATTTTACTATACACCGGATTTAGAATATTGATTGTCTGGTAAAGTAAATGTACATGAATCTAAGTTAAATCGATTTATGCATGCATTTCTCTGCATAAATCATATTAACTTAGTAAGTGTATTCAAAGCTGTTTTTTATGTTGCGTACGAGTTACCTCGCTTTGTACCAGAGTCTACGTGATTTTTGGGAAATCAGACATCGTGACACAGAAGGTTCAAGGTCAAAGTATGATCTAATTCTCTCTTTTGCGCAGAACGTCGAAGACTCTGGCAGGAAAAAATTGTGTGGAGTATTTTACAGAAAATTTATAGTATTTCAAAAGAAAACCCACCCACCTCACCTCTTTTAATTATGTCTATTCAGATTACTGCTGTTGTTTTGATTGTATATTTTCAGGAAATAATTCATACGAAGGAGGTGGAATACTGTTACGGCTCACTTCAATAACTGATGCAATTAAGAAGACATGGTTCAAAACATTTCTTTCGAGCAATTTGAAACAATGGATCATGGACACAGATAGGAAGAGACATTCACATCAAAGTTCCGCTTTACTATCTAAAGTTTGTTTTATGAACATGTGTCGATTTTAATATCTTGACTATTTATCGTGAGTAGAGCACCGGTATTGCCAGAAAACTGTAAATTGAAAGAACACGTCCTATTTCCGAGCGGAAGAGCGACACAACACCAACAATTATGCACCATTATAACATAATGAACTGTAATATCCGTTACTGAGCTTCTGTTCCCAGGGCCAGTCACGCTATATTTAATCATGATAATGTCAATCGTGATAACGATAATGTTGATAAGATATAATGAATCACGATAATGTTGATAATGTTCATGTTTCACGATAATGTTGATAATGATGATAATGATTCCGATAATGTTGATAATGACAATAATGATCATGTTAATCATGATAGCTAATGTTGGACTTGCCCCTTTACGCCATGATGGCTGGCAGTCCAAATTTTATTGTGAGCCGTGACCTTTATTTGCCAATTAAAACAATATATGTAAAATGATTTTTGTTTTTAATAATATCTAATGATGAATACAGATGGGAATTTTGTACATTAGAGAAACACAATGGAACAAATTTTACTATACACCGGATTTAGAATATTGATTGTCTGGTAAAGTAAATGTACATGAATCTAAGTTAATTTTTTTACATGAATTAACCAGTCTTATTTGGATTATTGATTTATAGTCTTGTAAGTGTACAAACGGCGATCGGTAAAAGAAGGCCAGTTCAACACTTAACTTAAATACTGAAAGTAAACCATCAACAAACAAAAATATTATATTTTTCGCCGTCTCCAGACAAACATAATCTTCATGTGCAAGTGTCTGTGAAATAATTATAAACACAGACGCTAGAGTTTGAAATTAGAATTCTAAAGTATTCCATGCAGTTTGAGTTGGATTTATTCTAATGTTGGATAGAATTTGTAAATGTTATGTGAGATTCATATTTTGGATTTGAATTCAAATCAATTAGACCAAGTTATAATAAATAATCAGGAAAGATCGAGGATTTGTTCACTGTTTTGATATTCGAAGGACTTGTCATTACTTGCGTCTGTCATTTTGATGTGGTTGTCGAATTATTTGTCATTTTAATAAATGGCAAGGTTTTTTAGTTTATTGCAATTTTTGAAATCAAAGTTTGGAGTTGCTTATGTACACGAGACAATATTCGAATTAATACAAAGTCAAACAATAGGAAACGCAGTTAATGTTCTTACACTTTAAGTAAACCGTTACCACCCCCTAATCACTACCAATGACCGCCCAACCCCTACCCCACCAACAGGTGAAGAAGAAAACTGTCCATTATTTTTAATAATGGACAGTTGTGTCAACTTATTGGACAGATCCCATAAACGTATTTCACTGTTACTATTACTCACCGTCCATTAAGCTATATATTGTATGAAAAGAACAAAAGATTACGTCAACATCATGTTTAAATCATGATTATACGGACCTTGTCAAGGATTGGTTAACCTCGGCCGTTGGCCACCCAATCTTGACCAGGTCCGTATAGTCATGAGTAAACCTCATTAAAAGTCAATAATTGTATAAAATTTACCAATATATTCTCCTTTACTTACTAAAAAAATCGAAATACTGACTTTACAGAAGTCTACTAAAAACTGTGTCAATATTTTTCCTTAGAATATGCACAGATATCTGCCCTACACAGTCTGTAAATTATAATTGTCGTCATATGAAACAACGGCAGTAGAATACAGAAGGAACAAGGGCAGTAATGATTAAAAAATCAAAGTCCATAGATATGACAAAAACGGAGACACAGAAAAAAAAAGACAAATAAGGACGTGAGACAGCCACAAGGCACGGAAATAAAATGACAACATTCAGTAATGGGTCGCTCATAATGTGAACTCCCATGAAAAGAAAGGGTGACATCAGGTGCTCCGCTAGCGGCACCAGTCACACTATCAGTGAGTCAATTCGGGGTTGAGCCAAAAGCGGTTATGTCAAAGGCGTGAAGATGTGAAATCTAGCTGAAAATATCGGCTTTCATTTAGGATACAGACACGTCATATCTTTCAATGATGTCATGGTGACGATAATAGAATTTCTGAAGGGTTGAAAGAAATAAAGGCTGAACAAATCCCTGACTTACCAGCTTTGGGGACAGTGTTTTTGCTCTGTTTAAAAATAAATGTATAAACTAAAAGCTAGACAGTCACGAATCAACAGTGAAATGTACACTCCATAGAGATAAAAAATCACTAAAAGGAAGTTAAAGTCATCACGTTTGTCATAAAGCTTAGATTTTAAACGTCCATCTTAGTCATTGTATATCAGATCTAAGTACGAAGCTGAAGTAGGTGTATCAGTAGTCTCTTTAATTTCTAACCTTGAATAAATATTCTTTGACTTTTGGATTTTTAAGAGAAAGTCCATCATGTATGTAGCGGAAGGGGACTAGGCTTGAAAAACAGCCTCCACATTCGACAAAAATATTGTCTATCAAAAATTCCAAAACTTTATTACACCATTCTCATTGTAATTATATTTGACAAAATATGTTTTGTCTTTTCCTACTAATTAATAAGTGCATCTCGGTTCCCCATTTTAGTGCAGAAACGTTGATGTATCAAATCAGAAATAAGTGTTTTCAATTTATTGTGTGAAGTAGAAAAATCAAAAGTTTGTATGCTATGGCGGTGATTGACACTGGTATTGAATAAACAGAAATATCTTGTTTTCAGTCATCAAAAAACTTACTTTATTAAGGAAAACAGTAACAAAAGTAGCAAGGAAGACATCATTAACATGCTTGATCCGTTAATTGGCAATTTATCTTTCGAGTTTGTGTGTTAAACTCTGTTAATTCTCGAAATTAAAACAGTCAGTAATTGTGCAAATCTAGGATGTGTGTGTGTGTGTGTGTGTGTGTGTGTGTAAAAATAATTATCAAAGAGTACTTACATCTTATTCATCCTGTGTGGAGTCCGTAAAACGATTCCCCGTGCGAGAGATGTATGCTCTCTATATTTTTCAGTTATGGTGTACTTGTGCGTGAGAGAATTTCTCATATGGATATACTATTGATACTTTCAAATTTTGGCAATTATTTTTGTAATTTTCGAAATGTAATCCAGACCACCTATTTTAAGTGCTCACATCTCACTATTTTATAACGCCAAGTTTTCTTTCATTCGACTTGATGAGTGCCCTGTGTTTGTCTATATGTTGTAGTTGTCCACTAGCTTAAGACACTAGTGCTTTTGTCGGGGGCAAAGGATGACAGTAATTGTAAGAGCACTTTGCCAGTTTAATTGAAGTTTGTTGATAATCCCGCACCCATGACCAAGAAAGACATGGATGTAGCGTTGCTCGACAATTAGCAAAGAATTCCGCTTAAACCGGTGCTAGGGGCCGTCTTGAACTTACTATGAGGTATGAGCAAAGCTCATTGTTGAAGGCATCATGGTGACTTCAAGATGAAGAACAACAATAAAAGCGTTGTTCCTTTGCTTGGTTTTTAACCATGTTTTTGTAGAGACTTTGTCTCATGTGCATTTACTCCATATCCTTTTATTCACCATTTACTATAAGCTAAATATACTTGAAGAGCTAGATGGCTAGTTTATAGTTAAGAAGTGTTTCTTCGAATAGATTATGCATTAAAATTTTTGACAAAAGTGACGATTCCAATTTTCCCTATTATGATTTTCCTAATTTTGAGTAGAACAAATATTACGATACAATTGGTAATAAGGTGTTTAAATCACAAGGACTTCACAAATAGACGTCCATTACCCAACTTTAGCAATAAAAGTATTATAAACGCGAATTTTGTAGATGCCATCATAAGTTGCGAAGTTGAAAATGTAATTACCTCGTCTTGCAAGTTGCCAATGATGTATCTTATTTACTAAAAGAGCATTAAGTCCTGTCTTAAGTGGTTAAATCCGTTACCTTTTGCTTTTGATATATCATTTTTCACATAACATATGACGCATGCTCAGCAAAAATCATACCATGGTGCGTAATGTTAAAAGCAGTTCATGTGACCGTATCCATTTTGTTTTTGGAGTATATTTCAACATTAGATCAGGTCGATATTCGGTATACTATACTTCCATGTACTTTATACAAGCTGCAAATCTGTTTTTTTTTTTTTTTCAAAATAATGTTTTTCGAAGTATCGGATTTTACAGAAAACCAGGGATATTGATAAAGCTTACATGGTTGTATCATTCAATTATCAACTTTTGATTGATTGAGTTTTATGTACAGTGGTAAAATAACTGCAATAGCAGGACCATCACAAGTCAATTAATAAAAAACTATGGATTTATAAGAAAAAAAATAAGGTAAAATTGGCAACCGTGGCGACGAGTGCTAATTACCACAGCAAAAAGGGGACACATTTGGACGAACAATAATTTATGTTAGCCTTCTGTACGACAATCCTGGATCCGCTCTTTATTGAGAAAAAGAGATGGGAATTTTTATAGGATGGAACGTTGTGCATCTTCTGACAATTTGTTTATAATGGATCGTGGCCAGACAAAATGCCAAAGTGACTTCAAGATAGGAAGAACACCATTAAAACGTTGTATTATAGCTTGGCTTTTTCGTGTACAGGGTCTGTAAGTCTCGTCGAATTTTGAAACTTCCGGATCCAATTTTTGTAACCGAAAGTTGCATTTTGCACGATAATATATGACGTTCTAAACAAAATATTAAACGTCATAATCCCAAACCGTCATCTTTTGGCGGGAAAGGTTTAATAAATTCAAGTTTATCGTGAAATCTCCTTGTCACATGACGAGACTTACAGACCCTATTGGTTGAGAATTTGTTTCATGTGCTTCTATTTTGTATCCTTTCATTGTTTGTTTCCATTTCATGAAACGAATACCCCGTATTGACAGGACAGACCTACATGAATGAACAGATCACCAACACGATAAAATAAATACATTTAAACCATATGTTGTATGGTCAAATAAGAAAATAAAATTGAACTGAAACGTTCCGGTTGATTTTGTACATAGTCGCAACAGAGAATTTTCGGTATTTGGTCGTATTTCATTCGATCCGTTCTAGCTTGTTATGCAACTTAATCAGGTTTTTTCAACTGTTCTTTGCTCTCCGTCATTCACCTAGAAAAATTCTATGATCTTGCTGATTATAACATGTATCAATTGGCTGGAGTCATTACAAATGAAAAGGCACTATTTTTTATAGTACTATTTTCGAGGTCTGTCAAACATTGGCGTATTGAAATAGTGTATTGCGCCCTGACAATATTATGGCTTTGACATTTAACACAATCTGTGCACACAGAAGCTATAGTTAATCGTCATATAAGCGGGAGGTTGATGCATCAATAAACCTGGTTTAACTCACCATTTTATCTATAAAATGCCCGTTCCAAGTCGGGAATATGACGGCTTGTCAAAAATGTTTTGTGTCGGATTGTGTTCCCCTGATTCAGTCGAATGTTATACGGATTTTCCTTACTGGTCTCTTCCTTTGATCGATTCGGACTTTTATTGTCACTTTTATTTGAAACGCGCCTGGCAGTCCTCTTTAGACGGAGCTCTTGAAAATCTATTTAAGTATCGGGAATATATAAACTATGTTTAATTTTGAATAAGCTTGAGGTATGAACGGAACAAAACACAAATTTTATCTTCCGCTGCATGTCGTAGCATAAATAGTTTTCGGTAAGGAATATTATAGGAATAAAAGTAATTTTGGAGGAGTTTATCGATGTTTAGACGCGGGCGACTCACTCACAAACTAAATAAAGTCCAAAGGACTTTATGTAAAGTTTGTAAGTGAAAGGCCGCGTTTACACATCCATAAACTCCTCCAAAATTACTTTTATTTCTTATAATTCCAATCTTTTGGACTTTAAACAATGTTTTCACTGAATTTGACGTCAACATATACCGCACTATTTTCCTCGGAGCGTATTAATGGGCAAGAAGCGTTTATCGAGATTAACTTCGTTGTTGTTCGTGACATTGACCAATGAAATTGGACGTTGCAATAGCAATTGGAAATATAGTGAAGTAACGCGTATCTATCGGTTGTATGAGAAAACCTGTGTTTTTGGTCATAAAAGTTTTGTTAGCTAGAATAGCGAGTTAGATACCAAACTGTTTGATTGATGTTTACGTCAATGACGCTGTACCTTTCTTGTTTGTTCCTGAAGAATCGAATGCACCTTTCATATTTTGTCCCGTCTGGTGTCACCACTGCACTATCAGGTTTTGTATACCTCGAAAATTCACGCACAAGAAACAATTTTTGATCATGCGTGAAATACCAGTTTTCCCGCGAGTTACCTGATAGTGCAGCAGCGACACCAATCGGGAAGAGCAGGATGGATTCCATTACTGGTAAAATGTTTTGATCGTGTCTAATATTAACCCTAACATTACATTAAAACTTTATTTATTTAAACTTGTGAAAACATCGCAGAAACACAATTACTGTCAACCTAAAATATCATGAATCATGTTGACATTTTAAAATTGCATTTTACAGCGGAACATCTTAAAACCAGCCTTTGTCGGGACCAAAGAAATCGGTCGGTTTTAAGAAGTTCCGGCAAAGCATTCGAACAGACCGCCCCTATGTGCCAGAAACATCCAACTATCACGATATTTACAAGATTTTCTTACAAATCCGTTCAAATTCTTAATATCAGCATAACTTTGCATGTGTAATTAAATCAATAATTAGTAGACGAAGGAGACCTTCAACCTCAATACATTTACTATGATTACTAAAATAATGTTTGAGACCATATCCGTATTTGGACCGTACGCGTACGATCCGGACCGTATGCGAATACTCGTATGGTCCGACCGTACGCGTATGGTCGGACCATACGCTTACGGTCGGACCGTATGAGTATACGTGTACGGTCTACTATTAGCTGAACCATACGCGTATAATCAGACCGTATGATTACAAGGAAAAGACAGGCACTATATTCGTTATTCAAACAAAGAAGTAAGTTACAGTCAAAACTGATAGCACTTACTACCACTGAAAACGGTATAAATAATTAGGTCTTGATAAAAAATATTAAATTACTAATTTATCTGGAATGAAATTATAAAAGCAGTGAAATAAAAAAAAATATTTTCACATTTTCACACAAATGTTAACGGTAATAACTAAACTTTATTTTTATGTAAAGAAGTTTTGATCGTGGACAGGGGGTATTCCTTTTTGGAGAAATGTAATTTCCGCCGTTATATTTATTCAGCCGTCCCTTTACGAGATTTTGGGGTGATTCGGAAAAAATGTTGTTGTTCCTTATGGGTGGTATTCAATGATTATTTCTCAGAATTTTTAGACAAGAAGACCGTAAATTTTATTTCAATTAACATTCCATTTATTTTTCAGAAAAACTGTTTTTTTTTTTTTCATTCTTTAATCTCAAATAACGTTCAATTGATAAGTCGATTTTATAAAGGCATCTCCGAAACATAACTAAAGTAAAGTTAATTCTTATTTACCTCTTATATTTTCTTTAAAGTAAAGATTTTTAGAAAATCTTATTCGTTTCTGACAATAAGAGCCTAATTCATTAAATAATATTGCATACGTTATATTAATTTATTGATATATTATCCAAGAACACTCAAGACTTTGAAAATGCAGACCGTAGGCGTACGGTCGGACCATACGCGTACGGTCCGACTGTATGGGTATTTCGAAAAAATACTCGTATGATCCGGACCGTACGCGCACGGTCCAAATTCGCGTATGGTCTGGAACAATAATACAAGAACAAACCTTTAGGCCACATCAATTTGCTTAATATGAATGTAGGCATTGAAATTCATCGGAATTTATGCTTAACAACATGTGACCAAGTATAATAACACGATTTGAGCCTGATGAAAATGTATGTCACAGGCGTTTCAATCGATGCAAAAGGACAACAATAACTTGAAGAGCATCTATACGTGATAAAAACAATCAAAAGTTTAGACAAAAGAAGTGTTTTTTTTCATGAACAGGTCTTAATACAATATTCTTTCAAAAACACACACCGGTCTAACCTTCAATGTATCGTCCATTACGACAATATACACTTGGTCATAAATATGGAATATTCGTATTTTCTGAGCAAAAATTTGAAGTTTGGAAACATCATGCACAAAAGTATGTGGATGAAAGTATATTATTTTGCCTTAAACATTGTTTTCTAACTGTGAAGTCCGGAAGTCTCTGATTCTACGTAGCTGTCAGACCCCTCCTTCAACCCGTTCTGAAACTCGCTTTTTGGTGAAAATGGGACATTTTTTTAAATAAAATATTTGGTGTACAAATGATTTCTAAAATGCAATGTTCGATGCCAATCGTGCACAGGAATGATTTAAGTGATAATTTCAGCGATTTTTAACGGATAATTTGAATTTTTGAAAAAATATCTCGGGCATTTTCTACAAAATATATTCTATTTTTATGACCAAGAGTATATAATAACTTATAATAAGCTTAGAAAAAAATAACGTTATATTAACCTAGTATATGTATCCTTTTCAGTATTGGATTCTAAACATTAATTCGAAAAGAATATTGGTTTTTACATATAAATGAATATTTGATGACTATTTTCTGAAATGAAATATATGTATATGCTTGGTGTTTAAGAATGGCATGCTAAGCAGCACAAAATGGTTTTGTTCGTTTGCATCTTTTCTACAGCAACACAAAGAACGACCCCCCCAAAAAAAAAAAAGAATAATAATAATGATAATGAATTAAAATAGGGTCGATTCAAGATGTATCCCTCCCCCATCCTCAGGACCAATCAAATGCAGTGATGTTGTGACAGATTCATTCTTTTCTTCTATATCAATAACTGGTGGTTCCTTTGTAAAAAGATGACAAAAACCTACATTGTGTTTAAATGTACACAATATTTTGTCTGTTTCCTTTCACATTTGATGGCATTGTGTTTTCTCATTTTGTTTTTCACTTTAAAGATATACCATACATGTATGTACAAATTTACGAGATATTTATACTAGTAAGAGCTTTAAATTTCATGCAAAATAATTTGACTTGTGCACAAGAAGTACAAACTCGATTGAAGTAGTTTTACAACCTGTACTCAGAAATTACGACATTCAGATAGTTTGAAAAATTATGAAAAATTTTCTTTTATGGACGTATTACAGAAACGAAGAAAAGGGTTTCTATGAAACAATAAGCATGTTGGGAAAATACTGATTTTTGGTGTATATTTAGGAAATGTTTGTGATGGCATAAATTTTTTTTTTAAAAATGAGGAAGAAATGGACTTTTTTAAACTTTTCCAACAAACATTATGCTTTCGAAAAACAAGGCATATTGTCACGAACATTTAAAATATTACGAATATTGAAGCATAATTCATGAAAAAGAAAATCATTGTGTGGACCATTGGGCAGACTTTTTTCATTCATTTTGTTTTCTTAATTTTGCCCTTTTATATCATTTAAACTGTGCTCAAACAAGAAATTCAAGCAATATTACGTCATTTCATTCCCAAAAAGTACGAAAGGAAATAAAATATTTTGACAAAAAAGTGGTAAACTGTGTGCTCAAATCGGCATCAAGTGCATTCAAATTAAATACTATTGTTTGAATAGCTGCAGAAAAGACTATTCTGAGTGCAAATTGTGTATTGGAACCTTTTTTATATTTTTTGGCATGAAACTTTCATATTTCAGCAGGGAAACTAAAAAAAACCGGTGTAAGTCTCCTTGACGAAATAAAAAAAATACGACTTCCGAATAAAAAACAAGCATCATGGCGTACTACGTATTTTTTTAATTAGTATGATGTAAGCACCCGGTTTGTTATAAAACGTACTTTGTAAAAAAAAAAATCTTTCAAATATTTTCAAATATTTATATGCAGGGTATATAATTTAGCATTACTGAACATGAATATATGCAAAACTATTCATTTATCATGGGTTTTGGGTTATTTTGTTTTTCAGATGAGATTTTATTGCAAACTGGGATGAGTAATCCAACCCACTTTGTAATAAACAAACACATTGTAATAACCCACTTTGTGATAAAAAATTTAAACCGTAGTTTTTATATATCATGTACTAAAGGAGTCTATTTGGTTTAGAAAAAGTCTATTTTGTTTCAGATTGAGTTTTTCCTTGATTTCCACGGTTGATATTTAACTGAAATTTTAGCGAACTACATTTTTAGCAATTGAAATCCAGTAAAAGCTCATTCTGATACAAAATAGACTGCATTTGTTTATAGTCATGTATGTTTGTAGTGTCATATGTCCCAATGAGAGCCCTTGGTTGGTTAATAAAGAACTTTACTTTACTTTTATATGAAAAAGAAAGAAAATAGGGTAAATGTTACGTGGACAACATCCCATATCCAGGTTAAAACGACCCAAAACAAAGCATCTAGGGATGACCGTATGGTCTTCAACACCATATAGAAAGCCCTAAATGGAGCCAAAAAGTTAGCTTTGGAAGTTAATTCTTTTAGCTCTCATATAAGCACTCTTTTAGCAATTACATTAAGGCCTCATACATTATAAATAATCAATAATTACATTTCATGAATATTCATTTGAATTCGGGGAATTTGATAGGTGAACATCGCTCACGTGGCATATCAATGTGAAGTTGCAATTCCCATGAAACACATTTGATCAAATGACCACGTGGCGGACGAATTAGTAAAAAAAGAATCCCATTGTACATGACGAACTAACTTCTTAATAATGATTTGGTTTTAAAATGCAATTATAAGTATTGAATGCATTATTTCAAGTTTCATAGGGATTATGAAAGTGTTGACCGTGCTATCGCGCTTCATTAAAAATGTGCTTCGGTCAACACTTTCATACCCCAATGAAACTTCAAAATAAAGCATTCAATTCTTAAATGAACTGTACCTACATAGGTATTCTCAAAAACTGAGCAATACCATTTACGATTCTCAAGCAACGACAGAATATCATGCATTGGTTTTATCTCATCTATTGAATGTCAAGGATTTTCGCTTCGGGTTACTGTACATAGATCAATTAAAAAAACGGAAAGTACAACATCAGCTATTAGGGGAAATTTGAACCTGCTTTGGTTATCTGGTATTTCTAAGTATCTATATCTAAAGGTGGTATCCAATTTACTGCTGAATATATCTAATTACTGCTCACTGGCAAAACTATTACAATAAATGGCATGCCAACTAGTGACATGTCTATGATATAACATTTTTCGTGCATTGTTACTTTCTCGTTGTCGTATGAGATTTTAAAGTCTATGAAAACTGCAAGTTCCGGTTCCGGTTTTTGACATGTTACCTTTTGGCGTGAGAATTGCAAGTTCCGGAATTGCAGAACTTGCGGGAACACATGAAGAAACCTCTTTAAAATAAAACTGCAATATGTCATCTCATATTTTTGCGAAACATTACATTTTCAAAAACAGAAGCGCTGTCAGTTATTTATTTTCATTTAGATAATGTGAAAGTACAGAACGTTTGTCAATCGTGATCTGATCATGAAATTTAAAATCCTTTTTCAAAACATTATGATTTTTATAGATCCTTATCTTCACAGATGTACTTTGAGCAATCTTCGTTTTGAAGGTTTTTTATTATTTATTTTTTTTTATTTTATATTAGCAAAAAGCCTTGAGAGGGTGGAAAAATGAATTGCAGGATTTAAATCCTTAAATTTCAAAGTGAAGAAATATAGGAGAGTCAAATTTAAAAAGGAGAACAATATGCACATTGCATAAAGGAACACCAAATGGTTTAGGCCTTATGGTAGTTTAGTCACCCTAAAACAGGCAGGAAAATGAGGCCCAAATAATTTGATAATTATGAGGTTCCTAAAAAATTTTTTTTTTAATTTAAAAAAAATGAAAACTCTTGTGATGTCTTTTTTCCCACCACAAGACACAAGGCAATTGTCACCACCACCACTTTATCACCGAGATGAGCACGCGAGCAGCACGAGCAGCGAAACGAGCACACGAGCCGTGAAACAAGAACACGAGCAATCTGACTGTATTCAAAGCTTTGTTCTGTAATATATCGTCATTCGTACTTACACCGGAGAGAAGAAGACGTCGATAATGTATGACTGCGACATTTGTGAATACACGACCAATCGTGACTTCAATCTCGTTCGCCACAAGAATCAGAGACACGACATGGAAGATACCTCACCAACTGGATCGGATACAGAGTCCAACGTATCAGAAGAAAGTAATCAAGCTAACGAATCTGCATATATAGCAACGAAGAAAGTAACGACTCTAATTCGTCAGAATAGTCCACGGACGTAAGCACTGATGTAGAAAATGGCCAAGAGTCTCCATGGAACCTGATCGTGAATCAAACACTTAACAAACTCGAGCCAGAATATACCCAGAAAGTAGAAGAGTTGATGCAAGAAGGACACGAATCGGAAAAAGCTCGTTTAGACGTATATGAAGAGATGAATAGACCTTTTAGAGATCATATGAGAAAACAATACTTGGAAACGGTGTTCTGGATGCAGGATTTCTACAAAGATCAAATTCACAAATAGATCAGAAATACGGCCAAACGTTTAAGAGAAGAAGAAGACTACGACACCAGGGAATCTTGGTAATATGTAGTGAAAAAGAGAAAATATCTGTTAGATGACGTATTGGACAGATTCGAACCACCGCCAATCGAAGACAGCAACGACTCGATGTAAATCCAAAAAAGAAGAGAAGGGAGTTAGGATAATGCGGCCTATCCCTAGGATAGCCAAGTCACAAGCCTGGATAAATACAGAGTACCCCTTTGAAATTACTAAATGACCCCCCCCCCCTGTCAAAATGTTGGCCCGATAACAGCCATATCACAAAAGATAGAGATTTACCAATAAAACCATTCGATTTAGATGGTAATACATATATAACATGTCCTTAGTACTTGACTTAGGAAAAAGATAGAGATTTACCAATATAACCATTCGATTTAGATGGTAATACATAAATAACATGTCCTTAGTACTTGACTTAGGAAAAAGATAGAGATTTACCAATATAATAATTCGATTTAGATGGTCAACGTTTCCCCGAATACATATATAACATGTCTTAAGTACTTGACTTAGGAAAAATATAGATAGATACATAGAGTGTGGTGATAGATGCATAGAGTGTTATGATAAATATGCAGAGTGTGGCAACAGATGAACAGATTGTGGTAACAAATGTACAGATTGTGGTGATAGATGTATAGAGTGTTATGATAAATATGCAGAGTGTGGCAACAGATGTACAGATTGTGGCAACAGATGTACAGATTGTGGTGATAGATGTATAGAGTGTTATGATAAATATGCGCAGTGTGGTAACAGATGTACAGATTGTGGTGATAGATGTATAGTGTGTTGTGACGGATGTATAGAGTGTGGTGATAGATGCATCGAGTAGTAGTATAAAGGCACGAACAAATTAGTATTTGACGAGGTGGTGCAAGGTGGTGCCGGAAGTGACGTAGACCGGAAATGATGTCACCGGAAGTCACGTGACCAGAACACGAAGTGTTTTTACTGCGTATGTGCAACCGGAAGTGGGTATGTATCTACTGTAAGTAGCCATATTGACCGGAAATGACGTGTTGGAACAACACGTGACCCCGCAGGGGTGTTTTGTGACTTAACGCATGCGCAACCGGAAGTGGGCGTAGCCCCAAGTGTCAACCGGAAGTGGGTGTGTATCTACTGTAAGTAGCCATTTAAACCAGAAATGACGTGTTGAAAGAGTGCAAGACCCCGCGGGGGTCATGTATGACCTCACTACAGTGTACATGCGCGACCGGAAGTGGGCGAAGCCTCAGATTTAAACCGGAAGTTGGGTATTTTCCCTAGTCGGAAAGACTCGGACATGGTCGTTCGGATGTTTTCGGAAGTTTTCGTTGTCTGGCATTTTTGAGGGTGTCTTCTATCACGTCCGCGTTCGTCAAGGCTGGTAATTTTATGGTTGTTGGTCTGTGGGTGTCTTCTATCACGTCCGCGTTCATCGCGGCCATTGAAAGGGTTGTGAAGCACATTGTTGGTTGCTAGGTGTCTTCTATCAGGTTCGCGTTCTTCAAGGGACATAACTCTTGCTAGTATTTTTCCTGTGCCTTTTTAAATTTATTGATTTTGTCCGAGACTTAGGTGAGAATACTCGTGTTTTATGATATACTACTCACGACAGCTCACATGACTCACGCGTTTGTTCACACGACTCACGAGTCGCTCACGAGTACGCTTTTGGCAGTGCTCGCGTGCTCATTTCACTATATTGCTGCTGCTGCGCTAGGGTGATGGGGCTTCTGCTGCTGCTGCTGCTTCAAGATAAGAAAAAAAAATCATGTTGTGAATTTCGAGTGAATCCAGCCATTAGCTACTGAATCCAGGAAGGGCCACCCTGCGTTTCACCAGGCTTGTGACTGGCTATCCAAAGGATAGGCCGCATTCTCTCTTCCTCCCAAACCCAACGGTCTTTGCTTTTTTGCTTTACGTGGTTTCGTTGTCTTCGGTCGGTGGTGGGCCATATGAATCCAATACTTCATCAAAGAGATATCTCCTCTTATCTAAAGCATAATTCCAAGCTTCTCTTGTGTCATATTCTTCTTCTTCTTTCAAGCGTTGAACCGTCTTCTTGATCTTTCTATGCACTGGGTCTTTCCGCATATTTTATTCCAGAATATTTCCTGTAGATAAACGTCCCTCATTTTGTCTTTGTAGTCCTCGTACAGGGTTCAAATGCAAGTTGGCGTGCCTTGTCTTCTTCATGTCCATCTTCAATGTATTCTTCAACCCTTTGTTGGTATTCGGACTGATTACACTTCCTGGCTTTGGTTACTACTATATCCCATGGTGATGCCCAACGTGTGTCTCTTCTGTTAGATTCTTCATCCGTAGCATACTCTGGTTCTTCAGTAGCATTGCTTTCTTCGGATATGTCAGATTCCGTTTCTATACCTTGCTGTGTGTCCATCTCTTGCTTTATATTATGAACCAATTGTTTGTGACGTCGAAGATTGAACTGTCGATTGGAATGATAATTACAGCTATCGCAATGGCACATTCCAGAGGTCTTCACCCTCGTGATTCGTTGAACGAATGAGAAAATTATAATAAGCGAAGCTTTATGTACAGTTTCATTTTGTAAAATGTCTATCTTTAATACGTTCAGAAGACTGACTCACGAGTGGTTTACTAGTATGGTTTTGGTTGTGCTCGCGTGCTCATTTCACTATATTGCTGCTGCTGCTGCTTCTACATATTTGGATATGGCTGCTGCTGCTGCTGCTGCTGCCAGCTTAGAAATGGAAAAAATGCAATATACTAATTCTCTCTGCCATAATCAAACCCTAACCCTATCTATAATCTAACCCTAACCCTATCTATGATATAACCCTAACCCTATCTGTAATCTAACCCTAACCCTATCTGTAATCTAACCCTAACCCTATCTGTAATCTAACCCTAACCCTATCTGTAATCTAACCCTTACCCTTATTACAATATAACCCTAACCCTATCTATAATCTAACCCTAGCCATATTTTTAGTCTAACCCTATCTGTAATCTAACCCTAACCCTTTCTCTAATCTAACCCTTACCCTTATTACAATATAACCCTAACCCTAACTCTAACCCTATCTTTAAACTTACCCTAACCCTATCTAAAATCTAACAGTAGTAGTAATAAGCAGTTTTCTGTCTATAGCATAAGAGAAATACATGGTACCGCTCAGAACACATAATAAATTTATCTAATGTTTGAGACAGAATACCGCTTATTACTGCTTATTACCCAGTGCATAGAAAGATCAAGAAGACGGTTCAACGCTTGAAAGAAGAAGAAGAATATGACACAAGAGAAGCTTGGAATTATGCTTTAGATAAGAGGAGATATCTCTTTGATGAAGTATTGGATTCATATGGCCCACCACCGACCGAAGACAACGAAACCACGCAAAGCAAAAAAGCAAAGACCGTTGGGTTTGGGAGGAAGGGGGAATGCGGCCTATCCTTTGGATAGCCAGTCATAAGCCTGGTGAACCGCAGAGTGGCCCTTCCTGGATTCAGTAGCTAATGGCTGGATTCACTCGACATTCACAACATGATTTTTTTTCTTATCTTGAAGCAGCAGCAGCAGCAGAAGCCCATCACACTAGCGCAGCAGGAGCAGCAGCAGCAATATAGTGAAATGAGCCAGCGAGCACTGCCAAAAACGTACTCGTGAGCGACTCGTGAGTTGTGTGAACAAACTCGTGAGTCATGTGAGCAGTCGTGAGTAGTATATCATAAAACACGAGTATTCTCACCTAAGTCTCGGACAAAATCAATAAATTTAGAAAGGCACAAGAAAAATACTAGCAAGAGTTATCTCCCTTAAAGAACGCGAACCTGTAAGAAGACACCTAGCAACCAACAATGTGCTTCACTACCCTTTCAATGGCCGCGATAAACGCGGACGTGATAGAAGACACCCACAGATCAACAACCAAAAAATTACCACCCTTGACGAACGCGGACGTGATGCCAGACAACGAAAAGTTCCGAAAACATCCGAACGACCACGCCAGAGTCGTTCCGACTAGGGAAAATACCCGACTTCCGGTTTACACCACTTCCGGTCGCGCATGTACACTGTAGTAAGGTCATACATGACCCCTGCGGGGTCTTGCACTCTTTCAACACGTCATTTCCGGTTGAAATGGCTACTTACAGTAGATACACACCCACTTCCGGTTACTTCTGGTTGCGCATGCGTTATGTAATAAGGTCACAAAACTCCTGCGGGGTCACGTCACGTGTTGTTCCAACACGTCATTTCCGGTCAATATGGCTACTTACAGTAGATACATACCCATTTCCGGTTGCGCATGCGCAGTAAAAACACTTCGTGTTCTGGTCACGTGACTTCCGCTTCCGGTCACGTGACTTCCTGTGACATTATTTCCGGTCTACGTCACTTCCGGTGACGTAACTTCCGGCACCACCTCGCACCACCTCGTCAAATACTTATTTGTTCGTGCCTATATACTACTTAGAGTGTTGTGATAGATGTATACAATTAGACTATGGTGATAGATGTACAGAGTGTGGTCACAGATAGAGTGTTGTGATAGATGTATAGTGTGTGGTGACAGATGTATAGAGTGTGGTGATATATATTTAGAGTTTGGGGACAGATGTAAAAAGTGTGGCAATAGATGTAAAGAGTGTGGTGACAGGGTAGATAGAGTGTGGTGACAAATGTGTAGTGTGTGGTCATAAATATAAAGAGTGTGGTGACAAATGTGTAGAGTGTGGTCATAAATATAAAGAGTGTGGTTATAAATATGTAGAGTGTGTTTAACAATGGATATATAGATCGCGGTGATAGATGTTCGAGTGTGGTGATAGATTTATAAAGTGTGATGACAGATGAAAAGATTGTGGTATTTGTATAAAGAATGTGGTAATGGATATGTAAAGTATGATCATATATATGTAAGTGTGGTGAAAGATATGTAAAGTGTGGTGAAAGATACAAAGAGTGTAGTGATATATATGTAGTGTGTTTTGATAGATATGTAAAGTTTGGTGATAGATATGTAGTAAGATATCTCAGATATATTAGATATCTTATATATATAAACAATGCTGATATTTCTATTAGTAAAACTGATATCTGTGATAAAATTTTAAACTAGATATCTTATATATTATATAAGAGATCTCACTTAATTAATAAGAGATCTTAGATATTTATATTTATTCTACAAAATATGCGATATCTTACATATTATATAAGTTATCCAATAGATCAGGTATACATTTATCTAGACAGATATCTTGCATAATAGATAAAATCTATGATATAATATATAAGGTAGCAGGTATATCAGATATTATATTTTGTATTATATCAGATATCTCGCAAGCTCGTGCAATATTAAATTCTACTCGGGACAATATTCCCCATATTATATATATATATATATTATATATATTATGATATCTTTGACACAGATTTCATTGTTATTCGCTATTTAAGATATATCTTATGATATATAAGGAGATATATTAAATAAGATATATTATTTCAAACAAAAGATATTTTACATGAACTTAAAAATATGAGATATGTTATATATAAGATATCTCAATTAATATATAAGGTATTTTACAGAACAAGGAATCTCTTATTATCTTAAGGTGTATGATATAATATTTCAGATATCTCTTTTGAAAGTTTAATTTAGATATCTAATATACTAATAAAGATATCTTATATAAACATATAAGATATCTCATGTATAAGATATCTTAAATATTAATTCAGATAAATCCATTGTGTAATTATATAAGATAATTATGTCTTTTAAACTACTTGAGATATCTTATACATGTATACCATTTCAGATATCTTATATAATATATAAGATTTCTTATTTAATGAAGAAGGTATTATATGTAAGTTATCTCCTTTAAATTATATATTTTAGGAGTTAAAATAAGATATCTTACATATTATATGTGTGATATCTTAGTAATTATCTTATTTTAATAAACGTATAAAATATTTTATTCAATATTTACGATATCTCATATAATATACGAGATATCTCTATAAATATATAATATGATATCAGAAAAAGCATACGAGATATATTATATCTTACATGAGATATCTTTAATAGCGAATAAATATGAAAATGACATGTCATAGATATCACATATATTTCACCAGAAATCATTAGTGCTGAATAAATATGACAACGGCATGCCTTAGTGGCCTCAGGAAATATAAAAATAAAGAAAAACAGATATAAACTTCTTTCTTCAGTATTAAGGGGGGGCAAGACCATTTTCGGGACGCCAGGATTGGATATTTTTGACTTCGGGAAATCGGGATTGTCCTTTTTTAAAGCAAGGAATTAGGGATGAAAATGACATCGGGACACGGGAGACCCAGGAAATCGGGATTTTATGGTAAAATCTAACGGGATTGGCAAAAATTGGTTCTTTAAATACAATTTTCCGGGATCCGGACTTTTTGCAAAAATGTCCTGGATTTCGGGATTTGCTCATTTTAATGACGGGAAATTCCCTCAGTATTAGCTTCTTCTGATAGGAACACAGCTAAAAGCTTAACACAATTAAAAGCTAAAAAGTTTATGACATAACTTTCTAGTATCTTTTATAGAAAATGTGACAAATGAAAAGTGCATGTGTGGGAGGTCTTGATCAACCTACAAGTTAATTGGAGGATTATTTCTAGAGTCTAATTGGTTTTCAAACTAACACAGTAGTAAGACGATTCTGACGTCTAGTAAAAACAACTTTGGGTGCTCTTATCAGCTTCTGCAACTTCTATAAATAACGAATTAATTCTCTTTCTTCCTTCTTTTTGAAGAGTTCATGCAAATCGAAAGTAATTGTGTGCATGTGAAATACTGCGCATGCGTATTCGACAGTGGTGCTTAGCCTGGTTACTGAATGGGTATGCTTGAATATAATATGCCTCAGCAGATAGAAGCACTAATTCATGATGGAATACGGCAATTTGATTGGCCGACTACCAGTATATTTTTGACATTTCCGTGACATTTCAAACAAATTTTGAAGTAGAAAAAAAATGTCATTTAAAACCCATGCTGGGGTACTTAATAAAAGAATGACCATTTTTAACCCTTCAACGAGACGCTTGTAAAATTGTCAGATATGTATCGTCGTTATTAATTTACATACAAAACATGCTAAAATAAAGAAGAAATCATAAACATTTCAATGATGTAAAAGAAGCGTTACATACTTAAACAAATTCTTACTTGGTGATGAGGAATAAAAATAAAAAGCATATATAGTTCCTTTGCTTTTTGATGCCATGTTTTTGTAGAGACTTTGTCTCGTGTGCATTTACTCCATATCCTTTCCTTGTTTATCTATGTGTACTTCTTCAACGTGTATATGTATATGACATAAAAATCCAAATTTAAGTAAATAAGGTGTATAATGATAAAAATTATATACAAACGTAAAAACAAGTACGCATTTAATGAGTCTCCTGTTCTTAGTTCGGTAGACTGTTTTGGAAGGGAACCCAGTTTGTTCAGCTGATTAGAATGTTTGGGTTAAAATATAATTAAGGGAGTATTTCAGAAGCATTCTATATCCTCGGGTTTTATCCATTCAAACAGTGCTAAAATTTTTTGTACATGTATCACATTTTCTTGGTCATAAGTCACTTTAAAATACATAAAATAGACTGTGTATAAAATTTAATCAACTTCCAATTATAATTGTTTATATTGTTAAGGTGTTAAGGCCTATAAACACCTTATGCAAATTGAGGAAAAGTCAAGAGAGATCTGTTTCCCGCTAAAATTTTGACGTCTCATATCTAAAAAATCCTACATGTATTTTCAAAACGTTTTGCTCAAGTTGATCCATTAGTAGTGCTCTTCAAAACAAAAGAGTAATTACAAAATTTCTGTTAACTTTACCTAAATCAGAATTTGTATAAAAATTATGCCCTTAAGTTTTAAATAAATCAAAATAGTGTTTTCTTGCTGCGTTATTTAAATGGCAATGTAATAATAAATGGGTTACATTCCTTATTTTCATTTCTACTCTTTTTGCAAATTTTTCTTCCCTTGAACTTCATAATGCCTCCCCTTTTCAATGATTAATTCTATAATCAAGTTTTCTTTATTTAAAATTTCACATCACAAATAACCTCTTCAGAGATGTTACAAGATTGTTTTTAAGTTTTAATATCGCTAGTGCATGTCCTAACACAACCCAAGTTTATTTATTGTACATGTACTTTGATCAATGAAGCAAGGCAAAAGAAAATGAGGTAAATAATCCTGATCTAGAAGTTAAATTGACGCCTTATTTAATCTGTTGTATTAATTATTTTATTCTGCCAATTTGTCACTAGTTCACTTCTTTCAACAATATTGTTTTCCTTTACTTTTAAGCAGGAAATTAAAACCGTATAACACCATATTTATTTCACTGTAAATATCAAAAGATTTACTTAAGTCAATTGATAAAATAATGCTCGGTAGATTATCTTTTTCTGCAATTATAATAACTTCAGGAAAACTTTTGACATCCTCTGCAATTTATAGAATTAATCCACACTGATTTTTATTCGTACGTTTGTACTAGTGTTGTATACTGCTGACGATACACATTCTGCTAAAATTATAGTTAACAGTTAATGTTCTATGAGAAATCTTTATCCTGTTTTTCCTTTTATATGTACTAATTTATCAATTAAAGCTATTTTGCATTGCGCACTGTGACATCACAACGACTTCCTTAACATATAGCTACAAGGAAACGATACTAAGAGATAGACTTCATCAATGAAACTAATTAAATACTTATGTCACTTTAATAGTTTCTTATTTAGCGATGAGCTTTCCTTGACCTTTTTTTAAATTACGTTTTGTCTTTTTCTTTCCCTTTTCAAGATAGTGGCCAAGGTGTTAGTGGTCTACCTGTACTGAGTTTTACTTGTGTATTTTATCATGCTTTAGGGGACGACCATTTGATTCTGGGGGGTGGGGGTGGGGGGGGCTGGCAAATTCGGTCGAGCCAGATTATTTATTTTCAAACTTTTGCGGGCCAGAATATTTATTTTTCGCCGCTTCGCCGCGAAAATTTTTATTTTCAATAATGTGCAGGCCAGATTATTCATTTCCAACTTTTTCAGGGACAGTATATTTATTAACAAAATCTGCCAGCCCCCCCCCCCCCTCAGAATCACATGGTCGTCCCCTTAGGGAAACGGGATAGATAAGGAGAGGTTATGGTACTCATTAACCTGTTTAACCCTATCGCTGGCTATCACAAGTTCCTATCGTTGTACAAGTTTGTCTTTTGTCTTTTAATTGATGTTTTTTTGTGTGTGTGATTTCCAGGTGAATTGTGGCATGTGATTCTGATCTTCGGCCATTGTTGGTGAATCCTGCTTTGAAACCTTGCACAAGTTATAAAGGACTATATAGCTTATCAAATTGAAAGTTATTAGATGAACCCCAAAAGAAAATTATTGCCCCACTATCATCAAATATTTCACATTTTTCGGGCAAATATCTTTGAATTTCTGGCAATCTTTTTGAAGGCGAGATATTTGAATATTGATCCCTAAGGGGTCCACGAAAATCCCGTATCTCGCTCATTGTAAATTGTTTCTCCTTTCACGAATACAAATTTGTGAAATCACGCAACAAGCCTATCTAAGGGCTATTTTTTACAAATCAAAAGGCCTCTCACGCTTAGACACCTACAGGACCCATTCGTAGGAATTATTGCCGTTCATAGTTCTATACATAATTATGTAAGTAATTGATATGCAAGACAGATGCCTCGTTTAAATTGCAAAACAAAATGATTAAGCTTGACTTCATGTCCAAAGTAATCAAATAATTCGCAAAAAAGTTATTATACACACTAGTTTTGTACCAGTGTTTTATACTGCTGATCACGTAGACTTTATAAACATTTAATAGGAAGGTTTTTTTCCTGTTGTTTTCTTTTTATATATATATACTAATTTGAATCAAGGTTATTTTCATTTCCTAATAGGAAAAGACGTCGACTTCCTTAACGTTTGGTCACGTCACGATGAAACTATGTTACGAAATAGATTTAAACAATAAAGATTCAATAAAAGTTGAATTTGAAACCTAACACAATAGATTTAAGAATAAAAGATTCAATAAAAAGTTAAGTTACGGCTGAGATTCGAAACTGCACACATGTACTATGCTCAAGGGCTATGTTTTCTCCAATAAGCATGATTCTAACGTTGGAAGCGTGGATCGGGATATCTTTTACAAGTGTAAGAAATTCCGTCTTTTCTCGAGTGGAGCGTGGCGAAACGAGAGGAAAAGACGTAGAATTTCTTACATGAGTGAAAGATATCCCGATCTTTGATTTTGATCTTATGCAAGATCTTATTTCTTCCGTAAAAAGCGAAAAAAAAACAACGTCTGGTAACCTTTACTGTTTGAACAACGTTGTCGCCATTTGATTATTCTTTACATTGTGACGTCAGGTGTTTTATGACGTTAAGTCATGGTTACGATTGTTTTATCACAAAAATCAACACGTCTGGTTGGTCATTTACCGGTGTGAGATGAGGTCGCGTTCATCGATCTCACATTGGTCATCTCCCACTGTAAACCACCATTTACGGAAGACTACATATTTATTGTAGCGACTTATTTATATTTTCAATACAGTGAAGGATTGAACAATCCTCTATCAACTTATTTATATTAATAAAAAAAACTTTGTACTTAAACTTAAACAAAATCTGTATATTACACAAAAGAACCTGTTTATGTATAATGCTAAGATTATGTATGTTTGTAAATATTAAACTCGGATTTCTCAGAGTGATCCAAACGAATCTGGAAATCTATTAATGAGAAATATGTATCATAAATATACTTTGAAGTAAGCTGATTTATAAATTTTCCATCAATTGAAATGAAAGATAACAGGAAACACCTACAATGGCTCAAAACCAAAACCACATGCCACAATCAACTGGGGAACTAGTTATAATTAAATGTCAAGTTTATTCTAGAAAGCTCTTTTTCATAGATGAGTTTTTTTTTTTTTTTTTTTTTTTTTTTTTTTTTTTTTTTTTGTTTGTTTGTTTGTTTGTTTGTTTGTTTTGGTTTGTTTAATACCGTCACCTACAACTAACTGCATCAGAGACAAAGTTTATCATTATTAAAAGCATGGTTTTGATTATTTAAATCTGAATGAAAACTTACCCATTTTCACGATTTATTTTTGATTTTTAGATTTACAGTTATTTTCTATTTTTTTTCTTTTTTTTTTTTTTTGAAGTCTTAAATGTCAAAAGTGCGTGAATAATTGCAAAAATTCTTGCACAATTTTCATTGAAACATTTTTTTACAGGATTAATATTTATTGAGAGTTAATGAATATTTCGTGTTATATTTGTTAGTTTTCTTATTCCACAATTTGTAGCCACTTTATGAAGCGGCAGCAAAACTTTTGCGCATATATATTGGTAAAATCAGAGGTTTATGTGTTTAAATCCATCCTCCACGCCATCTTATATATATATGCATAATTTCTAAAATTACAGAAACTGCTGCGTTCTGATTGTATATTTTCAGGTTGTATTATGCCAGTTTCTGGATCCCAACTGCCACGACTTAAAGTTGCAGAGTCCTTTCCGAAGGATGAGGGGCGGAAGGACCGTTTACGGGACGCCGGGATCAGCTATTTAATTCGGTGGGAATTCGGGATTAACGCTTTATGGGATCCGGGATTTGCGTTGTAATTTTTCTGGAATCGGGATTGAACATTTTATTTTCTCGGGAATACGGGATTTAACAGTTATTTCCTCGGGATTTTGGGACCATACCCTCTCTTGTCCACCCTCAAGGATGGCTTCATTTATCGACACAATATCCAGCATCAGTCTTATCTACTGAACTTCTATTACTTTGTTAATTTTAGTATAATTCACAGTTATTTCAAACATAGAGATAATGAATAATTCTTTATTGTATAACTCATAACGACAATAATTTTATGGTCTACCATGATAAGTTGTCAGCGACCCATATTGTATCAGTCGAGAGCACCTTTTCCAAAATAAAAATACTTTTATCCTGTTTATGTATTCTTTTGAGTGAATCTATAAATACATGAATGGTTGAATGTGATTCTACTATTGTGGCAAGGCATTCAAAATACACAAAATACTCGTTAAATACCAGCAGGGTCTAGAATATCCCAGTTTTGTACCTTGATCATCTTTGTTTTTCCGGCTGATGGTCGCGATGAGTATTTAGGGACCGACCATTTAACCTGAAGGGGGGGGGGGGGGGGG
>MJUU01031144.1:0-21986 GCA_002080025.1 Modiolus philippinarum
TCATTGTTGCAGAAATATTTGGGTTAGGTCAGTTTTAAATTGGTTACTAAACGCATATCAAAGAGAAAAAATTGGGCTTTCATTTAATTTAATTTCGTAATCTTGCAGATACGCAGCTTATCTGTTGCTGCACCTGTGTATCACTTTCCGGTGAACATAACATAATTAATCGATTCTACTGTGGAATTTCAATTCCAGGTATTACTTCGAAAATTTATTGAGATTTTAAACGTTTTTTTCGCCAAAACAAAGCAGTTTATCAGTTGGCACAGTAGGAACACGGGTGTTCTGACCCACTCGATTATTATCAGAGTGTTCGTAGCGTGAGGAAGCTATAATCGAGCACCACCATGCTGACTAAAAGAAATGATATTCGAGAAAGGCGCCATAACTTGTTAATGATTTTTCATCGCTTACTTGCAGTGTTAAAATCTCGTGATGTTAAGCGCAATTAAAACTATGACTTTTATAGTAGTTCGGCACTATCAATACTAAACACATTAAATCGAAAGTTCCGGGTACGAACTTTTTGGGGAACGAAAAATCATATGATCGAAGGGAGTTAACCCAAATTTAAATCAAAATCTTCGGCGAGTAAATTTCACGGTTTTCTCCCGGTTTTTCATAATTTTATGGAATTTCCTGGCTTTTTCCCGGCCGGGAACACCTCAAACGAAATTCCCGGCTTTTTCCCGTTTTCCCGGTCTTGTGGGAACCCTGATATTCCCTGTCTGTGTTTTATATCCCCTCAGCCGTCAGGCGAAGGGGATATAGGGCACAGACAGGGAATATGAACCCGTATCCCCTGTGAAGCCCGAATAATTTTCATATTCTGCTAGAAGTGCTATAAATTTAAAAATTGTGATTTTGCTACCACGGGGATACGGTCTCATATCCCCTTTCAAGGTAACCAATCAAATTGCAGGATTTACCTTGATATTTCACTTCAGCAGAATATAAGAAGTTATTTCCACAATTTTTGAATGCAGTAAATGCAGCTTAAAGTCCTAAATACAACTCACCTAATTTTAGAAATGTCACTTTTCTCTTTGATTACAACAGATAATGCAATAACACGACCTTTCAACTGTAAAATCTGCAACAGAAAGAAAAAAAATGGGTCAAAGACTCAAATGGCCGGGTTGCGTTTTATATATATAATGGGTCTGCGTATTGAATATGTTGAAAATATTGATAAAAAATGACTAAGTTAAAAGGTCTGGAAAATATTAAAAAAATATTAAAAATAATTCCATAAAGTCAGGTGCACATCTTCAAACTATATAGAAACATTCTGTGAAGTTTCAAAGGTCAGATATGAAAACTGTAGGAGGAGTGGATTTCATAAAATAGGTACCCTTTGTTGAAAATGTCAATAAAAATGACTATGTTCAAAAGTCTGTAAGAATATGAAAAAAATATCAAAATGATTCCAAAAAGGGAGGTGCACATCTACAATATATATACAAACATTTTGTGAAGTTTCAAAAATGTAGGTTGAAAACTGTAGGAGGAGTTGATTTCACAAAATAGGTACCCTTTTTTGAAAAAGTCTATAAAAAATGACTAAGTTCCAAAGTCCGTAAAAATAGGTAAATTTTCAAAATTAGACCAAAAAGGGAGGTGTACATCTACAATATATATAGAAACATTGAGTGAAGTTTCAAAGATGTAGGTCGAAAACTGTAGAAGGAGTTGATTTCACAAAATAGGTACACTTTGCTGAAAAAGTCGATAAAAAATGATAAGTTCCAAAGTCCATAAAAACAGGAAAAAATTTTCAAAATGAATCCAAAAAGAGAGTGCATCATCTACAATATATATAGAAACATTCTGTAAAGTTTCAAAGATGTAGGTTGAAAACTGTAGGAGGAGTTGATTTCACAAAATCAGTATCCAATTTTCCCCACCCACCGCCCGCCCATCCGCCCGCCCGCCCGCCTGCCCGCCCGCCCGACATTCACCATACTATAAGCCGGATTTGCACTTCGTGCAACCCGGCCAAAAATATAATATAGGTTTGTCTGCATGATTAAAATTGCATGAAATGTCGGTTATATTGGTTGTGTTCGTTTCTGAAAAATAGGCGTACACCGATCATGTGATAGGCGTACGCCGTTTTTTTTCCAGAAACGAACGTAAAGGCGTACAAAAATGGCTGAAAAACTTGTTATTGGGTTCTCATCAATAATTGCTACCAAGCTAGAGGAAGAGGTTACTCCAATACAAGGGATCCGGTCCTGGGCTCCACTAACTGAGCTCCTGGCTCCACATACATGGGCTCCGGACTCTTAGAGATCTGTGGAATCCGTGTTATTACCCCAGTAAAGAAATTAAAAAATATTTTCCATTGCCAGTGATCTTTTATCGATTTTTAGCCTTTATATTTGTGAATAGTTTTTGTTGATTTATTTGTAATCGCTTGTATTCCCAACACGCTAAATGGTCGATCGATGCACACCCAGGAAGCACAGTCCAACATATGAAATAGTCGGATTCTGAACGGTTATTGTGTTAGTGGCCGTGATAATTCTTTCACTCTTAGAAATATAAACGATACAAATCATTTTTAATCATTTCGCGCTATATTGTACGTAAATGAAACCAAAAATTGTCAAATTCATGATTGAATTTTAGCTTCTTACAACTTGTGGGCCATCTTGGTTCGGCGTACGCCTTCCAAATTCAAACGGCGTGGTCCGGTGTGTGCCGGTCGTACGCCTAATCATAAACCTATTGAATCTGCGTACGCCGCCTATATCAGGTGTACGCCAGCCGGCATACAGAAACAAACTCCAACAGTAATTCAAGCGTTTCTGGATAAAAAACACCACATATATTCAAACTTTGATGGTGCGAAACACCCAAGGGACAGGTGAAAATTAGTAGAAAGAGGGGTGTTTGAGCTATAGATGTCAAATTATGTTTAAACATTAACAAATAAATTTCCAAATGAATACCGAAGCAACAGCCAAAAATCATATATCCAGAATGCATGGCAAAGTGACAGCAAAAAGGGTTTGAGACATCCATGGTGTTTGAACTATTGAAGTTGAAACTGTATACAATATGAAAAAGAAAGAAAATGGGGTAAATGTCGAGGAGACAACATCCCATATCCAGGTTAAAACGACCCAAAACAAAGCATCTTGGGGTCACAAGTCAGCTTGTCATTCAAGTTTTATGTGAAATGTGAAAGTAGACAAGATAAATAGAAAATATATAGTTAGTGTCTTTAAATATCAACTGTATTTGTACAAGGCTCAGAAACAGATTGACACGCAAGCCTTTGGCGAGCATTTCAGTCTGTTTCGTGCCGAGTACAAATACATTTGATATCTAAAGACACTAACTATATATTGTTTTTATCTTGCAATGCATAAAACAAATTCATTTAATGGAAAATATAATCAATTGAATATTTTGGGGATTTCTGTGTGTCAGTAAATACCAGAAGTGGGCATGGCTTAAATCGATATCCTGTATGGTTTACAAGATACAGCTGTGTGAGACATTTAAATTTTGTGTCAACACTTTGCATGAAGAAAAATACAATGGTTAAAAGTACATGTAAGGTCAACTCAGGAAAAAAATAGTAACAATTTGTGTCAACAAGAATCTGCATGAGGAAATAAACATCTGTTTCCTAAAAGTACATTTGAGGTCACTTGAGGATAAATATAGTATCATTTTTTATTATATTTGTACTTTCATTTCCATGTATAAAGTAAAGAAACATTCCTGCTCAATAAATCATCATATTGCACACTTGCTTTGATTGACATTTCCAGGCCACACCTCTTTTACACCCACAATAGATATACCACACTCCTGATGTTTGTCACCAGTGACTTAAGGCATGTCAATCAAATATAATAAAACAATTATGGCACTTCTATACTTGATCAATATGGGGTTTAACGGAGCGCAAAAGATAATATTGAACTCGGGATAAACCCTCGTTCAATATTACTTTATTGCTCCGTTAAACCCCATATTGATCTCGTGGAAGTGCCATAATTGTATAATATCCAGAAAAAGCTGGATTTAGCAATACCCATGGCAATCTAAAATCATCATGTAAAATGAGTTAAAATCAAAAGAGGGCAAAAAAATAACTTTCAGTTTGTACATTCCAGCTTTCAAAATGTGTTTTTTTAGTGAGTCTTATGTAAAACAAGAAATACTGAAAATAAAGGGGGGGGGGGGGGGGTTCTTGGCTTATTTCCTGAGCAAAAACGAAATCAGGTCATAGGCCCTTGTTTTAATTGTATTTGAGGGTAATAATCTACTGTACACATGTTTACTTTACTTTAAACGTATTTTTATTGTCAAAAAGAACAATATGTGGAATTGAACACAAGTTTTTACAACTTACTAGGTTCTTTACCTACAATGATATTAAACACAATAATACACAAGATGACATATATAGATTACACCACAAGATCCCGTTCATTACCATATTTTATCCACTAGAGATAGTTAAATTTCAAAATTTTAATTGCGAGGCTTGCCGAGCATATTAAAATTTTTAAATTTAACTATCTAGAGTGGATAAAATATGGTAATAATCGGGATAAAGTGGTGTAATCTTTTTCTCTAATGATCAAAGATAAACACAGAGAATTGTATTCCGAATAGATTTGGCGGGAAAAAGCACGGGGCTTTATTCAACATACGTTGAATAAAGAAAAATTATCTAACGGGTCAAAACCGGTTTAAACTTGACATATCATTGGAGAAACAGTGATAATTAATATATGAAAATAATCAATGCAAATATTATATAGGTGTGAGTAATGATATAATGAAATACTGATAGAACTATAAACAAAAGTACATTATAATCTAAAACACTACAAATACTAAGCAGAGTCGAGCTAATTGGAGAATCTTTTAGAATGAATAATAAAATTATGAACATTGCAAAAAATACACATGTTTAATTATTTGCTTTTCAACCTTATATGTGGGTGAATATACTGTAAATTTAGAAATTAATTCCATGTTTTTATTTCTGTGAAAAATGCAATGAAGTGGGTTCTCAATAATTAAATGTCTAATTCTTGATGTATTTCATTTAATTTTGCACTTGTGCCTGTTTGTCGAGAACCGCAATAATAAAGTCGCACACAAATTTACAAATTTACAGTAAAAAATTTGCAAATCATAATCTTACCCTCTGACAGTTTTTTATAATAAGATTCCTGTAGGTATCTGTACAGAGGTGTGCCACCAACATACTGTGTCTAATAATTCCTTCTGTCCAGCTTTCTACATCAACATCTAATTCTTCTCTATTTTCCCCTGACAATGCTTCTAAAATCTGAAATAATCACATTATTTTTAGAATAATGGGCTACGCCGAGCGCAGCATGATAAGACGGCAGCATGTCGTCCACTGAAATTTGAAAAAGTGTAATTTAAAGTGAGTATGGACAAATGAAAGAGCTTGACACAATAATTAGATGGACGCAATAAGGAGATTGACCCAGTTATTAGCTGGACACAAACTAGGGAAAATAAAAATTAGCCCTTATGACTCCTTATGATTCCTCTTTGACCCTTTATAGCTCAGAACTGGTAAGAGCTACGCCCCAATCCATTGACATACTGCTGAAAGCTTATATCAAGAGGAATCCAAAGAAAAAAATCCTATCAAAATGCAATGAAAAATAAAAATTTTAGGTAATCTGCAAATCTGCAGTTTTGGCCCATGTGAACCCTTATAGCACGGAAACGGTAAGAGGTACTCTAAATCCGTTGACACACTACTGAAAGCTTGTATCAAGAGGAATCCATAGAAAAAAATCCTATCGAAATCTGATGAAAAAAAAAATTTTCAGGCAATCTGCAAATTTGCAGTTGTGGCCCTTTTGAACCCTTATAGCTCGGAAACGGTACGCCAAATCCGTTTAATACTTCTTAAAGCTTACATCAAGAGGAATCCAAAGAAAAAAATCCCATCTAAATCCGATGAAAAATAAAAATTTTAGGTTATATGTAAATTTACGATTTTGGCCCCCTTCTGTCCCTCATAGCTGGGTAAGGAAACAAGTTACTAAAAATCTAATAGTAGAGTGCTATGTTAATTTTTTATAAGGAATCCTTTGGAAAAAATTGCATCAAAATAGGACTAAAAATAAAAAAATAAAATTTTTGAAATTCGCCCCTTTTGGGCTCCATTTATCTCGTGGATGGTACATGTCACGTGAAATCCATTGGCATACTCCAGATTGGAAATTTTCTAAGGAGTTTACTGAAAGAAACCCCATCAAAATCCGATAAATAATAAAGATTCTACAGTCAAATATGTGAAAACAACTAAATTAACCCCTTTTGGCCCCTTTTTCTAAAACGGGCAGGGCCCGGAACATAAAATTATAGCCTGGGCTAAAGCATGTGCCAAGAAACATCATACTTAAATTTGAAAATGATCAGTTCAATGTAACCCAAGTTATGCTGTCCACAGACACAAAAATACCCAATTTTACCCCTTTTTGGCCCCTTTTTCTGAAACGGGTTGGGCCACAAACCCGAAATTAAAACTCGATATTGCCATTATGCCAAGAAACCACATAATGAAATTTGAAGATGATCTGTCCACTAGAAACAAAGTTATGCTGGCCACAGACGCCAACGACTGCGCCATACCATAATACGACCGCAAAATCTTTGCGGTCGTATAAAAATCTTAATATGATATTGCTTAGCCTTTAAACATTAAGGGACAGAACATTTGTAATTAGAATAATTACTCTTGCCTTTTGTTCTGAAAAGCTTTGCAAAAAAACAAAAGCCTAAAATTTCTAAAACTCATGTGAGAACTTTTGAGTGAGAAGTAGTTCTCTGCACAGTTTTCCTTCATATCCCATTAGCTGCCTATACAGTCAAACCGGTATTAGCAGGCAACCCTATAAAGTGGGCACCTGTTCATAATGGGCAGTCTGGGATCCCCCAAATGCGATTTCCTATATAAATAACCTCTTTAAAACGTGCACTGCTCAACACGGGCAGCAGGCACTCCTTTTAGGTCCGAATTGGCTTTTAAACTCTTATTATAAATAACGGGCAGTGAAAAATAATGACTTGGGGGAGAAAAATGGTCATTGTACGTATATGTTATCTCTAATCTCGACATAATTCCTTAAATCAATGGTAACTAGGGATCACACTTAATCTTGACTTATAAGACAAATTATTACAAAAACTAGAGCATGTCGAAACTGGCGTTGTCGGAAGGGCCCCACAATTTTGATCCTGAAACTCAAGACAAAAGTAAAATTGAGGTAAGTGTGGATTCACATTCTGTTTGACACACAAATGTGTTGATACAGTAATTTCCATGTCATTTCAAAAAGTCAAAGTATTGGTATAGAAAACAGGAAGTGGATGTTTGACAATTCTGAAAACCTCTTTCACAATACAACTCATCAATTCAAAGCTTCAAACCCAATTTCAAATCATTCCCTGCAGTAGAAGCCAAGAAATCTGTGACGGAAATTTAGTACAAATTTTTAGTAAAAATTCAAAGTCTCAGCAAACAGGAAATGGATGTCTGACAAACTTGAAAATTTCTTACACAATACAACTCATCATTTCCAATCTTCAGACCAAATTTCAAATCATTCCCTCCAGTTGAAGCCAAGAAATCTGTGACGAAAAAATCTGTGACGAAAATTTGTTTTTTTGTAAAAATTCAAAGTATCGGCAAACAGGAAATAACGTCCGACAACCTTGAAAATTGCTTACACAATACAACTCATAATTTCTAAGCTTCAGACCAAATTTCAAATCATTCCTTTCAATAGAAGCCGAGAAATCTTCGACGGAAAATTTGGTGTATAGTAAAAAAATCAAAGTATCGGTAAACAGGAAGTGGATGTCCGACAAATTTGAAAGTTGCTTATACAATACAACTCATCATTTCAAAGCTTCAGACCAAATTTCAAATCATTCCCTTAATTAGAAGCCAAGAAATCTTTGACAGAAAATTTTGTTTAAAGTCAAAAATCGAAGTATCAGTAAACAGGAAGTGGATATCCGACAAACTTGAAAATTGCTTTTAAAATATAATTCATCATTTCCAAGCTTCAGACCAAATTTCAAATCATTCCCTCCAGTTGAAGCCAAGAAATCTGTGATGAAAATTTGGTTTTTAGTAAAAATTCAAAATATTGGCAAACAGGAAGTGGGCGCCCGACAAACTTGAAAATTGCTTACACAATACAACTCATCATTTCCAAGCTTCAGACCAAATTTCAAATCATTCCCACATATACAAGCCAAGAAATCTGTGACGGAAAAAACTGTTGACGGACAGATGGACAGACGGACAGACGGACAAAGTGAAAACTATAGGGCACCCGCATCTCGATGTGAGGCCCTATGACATTACACTGCATTGTAAATATTAGATTCATATTTGTGAATTTCATTTCTTTGCAAAAGAATTAACCTCTATATAAAGGCAATTTGCCTATAAAGGGCAGTATATTCTCTTCCCTCTGGTGCACGTTATCAACGTCAGGTTTGACTCTATGCCATAAAACATATCAAAATATTATTTAGGTTAATAAAATTTTGTATATGTTCTATTATAAGCATTTTAAAGTGATCTATGACCAAGAAAATATGATTCACATGCAAAAATAACATTGTTTTTATGAATAAAACCCAAGGATATCCAATGCCTCTACAAACAAGCTCATACTCCCTTAAACAAGAAGAAAGCTGGTGATGTGACAGCAAACCGAGTTTTTTCTTTTTATCCTGCAATCATAAATTTTACTCACTGCCATTTCACTGATACTGGCTTCATTTTTGGTACCAAAGCAGTTTTAGTGATACTGGCATTCTCATCCAATCCAGATCAAATGGAATTCATACAAATTACAGATAAAAGCACAACAAGGACTGTTCTGACAGTAAAGAGCAAAAGCATCAAATTTATCTGAATAAAAAAAAAACAGATATTCTTGATAAATCTCCAGTCTAATAGTTAGTTATTTTCTTATTCTAGCATGATAAGAAAAGTTTAAATGTAAAGAATCAGCATTTTTACTCAGTGGGATAATATCATAGCCCATTTTAGCCAGCAGTAGACTCTACATTTATGCGATAAGTCATGCCATATTCAAATGACCATTGTTTATCTTTTACAGGTCTGTCCTTTCATTACCTGATCAATTTTAGCCACAAAAAATCCTGGTTCCTCCACGTCTAAATAATCTTCCTCTGTAAATTTATTTTGTACACTTTCCACAATATCCCGTACTGATGACAATACTTGGTTTATAACATAGGACTTGCTCACCTGAAAAATACACACAATTACAGGTATTCATTTTTTTAGCTTAAAAGAAGTTAAGTCACAAAATGCATAATAAATAGAAACCAGAGGCTCCCAGGAGCCTGTAATCGCTCACCTGGCAAACTATTGCAGGCGAGAATATTTTTTTATGAATTTCTCATATGCTAAACTAAGTTCGGCTTTGGTGGCCATCTTCGTTAGTGGGTGGGGTCATTTGATATTATTCTGAAAGAGGATCACCTAAGGACCACACGATCAAAGTTTTGTTCCATTTGAGCAAGTCATTCCAGAGGATAAGATTTTTGATTGAATTTCCTATAGGGTCCCATGTTAAAGAAAGATCGGTTAAGGTGGCCATCTTGGTTAGCAGGCGGGGTCATAGGATATCATTCTGAAAGGGGATCACCTAAGGACTATTCCATCAAAGTTTGGTTCAAATTGAGAACGTAGTTCCAGATGAGATTTTTAATTGAATTTCCCATAGGGTCCTATGTTAAATTAAGTTCAGCTGTGGCAGCAATCTTTGCTGCAAGTGGGGTCATTAGATGCGATTCTTAAAGGGACGTACATTTGTACGTAGTAACTATTTTACCAAAGTTTGGTTCAAATTCAGCGAGAAGTTCCAGACAAAAAGATTTTTTAATGAATTTTGCATAGTGTCCTACGTAAAACTAAGTTCCGCTGTGGTGGCAATCTTGGTTGGCAGGCGGGGTCATTGGATACAATTGTGAATGATAATCACCTAAGCACCATTGCATCAAAGTTTAGTCCCATTTGAGCAAGTAGTTCCAGAGGAGATTTTCATAGAATTTTTCATAGGGTCCCATGTGGCCACCTTGTTTGAATGACAATTTTTTGCAGTTTGCAGGTTTGGTTCCAGTTGAACATTAAGTTCCAGGCTACCAGATTTTTTTTAATGAATTCTTGCGTTTGGTCCAAGTTCGGCTATGATCACAATTTTTCATAGGGTGTAATGATAAACTACATGTATTAGTTGGGTTGTGGTGCCCATGCTAGTTGGCAGATGTGGTCCTCAGATATAACTTTGATAGGCAAGCACCAAGTGACCATTCTACCAAAGTTTGGTTCCAAGTGAGCAAATAATTTTAGACAGATGTTTTTAATGAATTTCCCATACAGTCCTCTGTTAAAAGCTAGTTCGGCTATGGCATGATGGTGTATAAGTTCCGTTTAGGCAACCATTTTGGTTGGCAGATAGGGTCATCAGATATATTTTTGAAAGGAACCCACCTAGTGACCATTCCACCAAAATTTGGTTTCAATTGAGCGAGTAGTTCCCGAAAAAGAAAATTTCAATGAAATTCCCATAGGGTCCTATGTTACACTAAGTTCCGCTTAGGCGGCCATCTTGGTTGGCGGGAGGGGTCATCTGATACAATTCTGAAAGGGACCCACCTAGTGACTATTCCACCAAAGTTTGGTTCCAATTGAGTGAGTAATTCCAGAAAAAAAAATTTCAATGAAATTCCCATAGGTTTCTATGTTAAACTTAGTTCCGCTGCGGCGGCTATATTGGTCGGAGGTCAGAAATGCCGGACACAATTTTGAAAGTAGACTACCCAAGCACCATTTTAGTAAAGTTTGGTTAAAATTCAAATGATAGTTTCAGAGGAGAAGATTTTCAAAATTCATCCCCCCTTTTTTCTATTTTTAGCCTGGCAGCCATATTGGTCGGGATCATCGGACACAATTTTGAAAAGGGATCACCCAAGGATCAATTCAGGAAAGTTTGGCTAGGATTGCCTTTGTAGTTTCAGAGGAGAAGATTTTTAAAATTTCATCCCCCCTTTTTTCTATTTTTAGCCTGGCGGCCATCTTGGTTTAAGGGCGGGGTCATCGGACACAATTTTGGAAGAGGACCATCCAAGGAACATCCCACCAAAGTTTCATAAAAATTGGCTGAACAGTTTCAGAGGAGAAGATTTTTTTGTAATTGTGGACAGACGGACGGACGGACGNGACGGACGACGGACGACAGACGACGGATGCCAAGTGATGGCAAAAGCTCACATGGCCTTTTAGGCCAGGTGAGCTAATAAGAAGGGAAACGGAGAATGTGTCAAAGAGACAACGACCCAAAGGGGAGTAACTAGAGCATGTCGAAACTGGCATTGTAGGAAGGGCCCCGCAATTTCGATCCTGAAATTCCGGGCAAAAGTAAAATTGAGGTAAGTGTGGATTCAAATTCTGTTTGACACACAAATGTGTTGATACAGTAATTTGCTGAATACAGTGATTTCTTGAAGTTTTACCAAACCATGTCATTTCTCAGCTTCAGACTTAATATCAAATCATTCCAAGCTGATACAAGTAAAAAAAAATGCATCAGTGTTCCACGGAACACATGTGTCGCCTGCACTATATATATTTAAGAATTTAGAATTACAAAGTCCAAGTTGCACATCTAAATTATATACTGAAGCATGCATTCCTCCGAGTTTGATAGGAAAATACAGGGCCATTTATTAGGAGTTGAGGATAATGGAGGCATATCCTTAGACTCAAATAAACTAAAATGACACAGTCCAACTAGAGGCTCAGAGACTGAGCCTGTATTGCTCACCTGACAAAATGCTTCTATGCCATGCATGACCAAAAAAGATGTATTTTACCAATGAGGTCTAATGTTAAGCTAGTTCTCCATTGGCACAAGTGTTTTTAGTCTGATCCTATTGAAATAAGTAATCTTTGCATGGACCTTCAATACACCATTCCATCACAGTTTAGTTTAAATAGTATCAGAGAAGATAATGAAAAGTATAGTTTTCACATACCGCCCTACGATGTTCAACTATGTTCTGCACTGGAAGCCATGTTTTTTGTTGGATCGAAATGAAATGAGCAAATTTTGTAAAGTACCTTCCGTACATCATTCCTGTTAATTTGGTTGAATTTGCTTCAGCAGTTTCAGAGAAGATTAAAATGTGACTTTTCCCATAGGGTCCAAGGTTAAACCTAAGTTCTGCACTGGCGGCCATGTTTTTTGTCAGATTGAAATAAAATTTGCATTCTTTGTAAAGGACCTCTGGTACATCATTCCTGTAAAGTTTGGTTGAATTTGCTTCAGTCCTTTTATAGGAGAACATGAAAGTGTGATTTTCCAATAGGGTCCAATGTTAAACCATGTTCCGTGCTGGCGGCCATGTTTTTTTGTCAGATCAGAAGGAAATGAGCAATCTTTGTTAAGGACCTTTAGTACATCATTCCTGTAAAGTTTGGTTGAATTTGATTCAATGGTTTCAGAGAAGAAGATGAAAATATGATATTTCCCATAGGGTCCAATGTTAAACCTAAGTTCTGCGCTGGTGGCCATGTTTCTTATCGGATGGGAAAGAAACCAGCAATCTTTGTAAAGGACCTTTAGCACATCATTCATGTAAAGTTTGGTTGACTTTGCTTCAGTCGTTTCAGAGCAGAAGATGAAAATGTGATTTTCCCGTAGGGTCCAATGTTAAACCATGTTCCGTGCTGGCAGCCATGTTTTTTGTCGGATCGGAACGAAATGAGCAATCATTGTTAAGGACCTTTAGTACATAATTCCACTTAAGTTTGGTTGAATTTGCTTCAGTAGTTTCAGAGCAGAAGATGAAAATGTGATTTTTCTCTTAGGGTCCAATGTTAAACCTAAGGTACGCGCTGGTGGCCATGTTTTTTGTTGGATCGAAACGAAATGAGCAAACTTTGTAAAGGACCTTCCAAATATCATTCCTGTAAAGTTTGGTTGAATTTGCTTCAGCCGATTCAGAGAAGAAGATAACTAGAGGCTCAGAGACTGAGCCTGTATCGCTCACCTGACAAAATGCCTCTATACCATGCATGACCAAAAATATGTTTATTAGCAATGGGGTCTAATATTTAGCTAAGTTCTCCATTAGCACCTGTGTTTTTGTCTTATCCTATTGGAATGAGTAATTTTTGCAAAGGACCTTCTATACATTTAGTTAAATTTGCTTGAACAGTTTCAGAGAAGATAATTTGATGAAAAGGATGGCTTTCTCAAAACGGGCTCCAATGTTCAACTATGTTCTGCAGTGGAGGCCATGTTTTTAACCGGATCAAAATGAAATGAGTAGTTTTTGTTGAGTACTTTCCGTACATCATTCCTCTAAAGTTTGGTTGAATTTACTTCAGTGGAAGAAGATGAAAAATGTGATTTTTCCCATAGGGTCCAATGTTAGACCTAAGTTCGGCACTGGCGGCCATGTTTTTCGAAACGAAATGAGCAATCTTTGTAAAGGACCTTTAGTACATCATTCCTGTAAAGTTTGGTTGAATTTGCTTCAGTGGTTTCAGAGGAAAAGATGAAAATGTGATTTTTCCCATAGGTCCTATGTTAAGCCTAAGTTCCGCGCTGGCGGCCATGTTTTTTATCGGATCAGAACGAAATGAGCAATCATTGTAAAGGACCTTTAGTACATAATTCCTGTAAAGTTTGGTTGAATTTGCTTCTGTGGTTTCAGAGCAGAAGATGAAAATGTGATTTTTCATTAGGGTGCAATGTAAAACCTAAGTTCTGTGCTGGCGGCCATGTTTTTCGTCAGATCAGAAGGAAATGAGCAATCATTGTTAAGGACCTTTAGTACATCATTCCTGTAAAGTTTGGTTGAATTTGCTTCGGCTGTTTCAGATCAGAAGATCAAAATGTGATTTTCCCATAGGGTCCAATGTTAAACCATGTTCCATGCTGGCGGCCATGTCTTTTGTCGGATTGGAACAAAATGAGCAATCACTGTTAAGGACCTTCCATACATCATTCCTGTAAAGTTTGGTTGAATTTGCTTTAGCGGTTTCAGAGGAGATGATGAGCAATTGTGATTTTGCCATAGGGTCCAATGTTAAACTTAGATCCGCGCTGGCGGCCATGTTTTTTATCAAATAGAAAAAAAATAAGCATTCTTTGTCAAGGACCTTTAGTACATAATTCCTGTAAAGTTTGATTGAATTTGCTTCAGTGGTTTCAGAGGAAAAGATGAAAATGTGATTTTTCCCATAGGGTCCTATGTTAAACCTAAGTTCCGCGCTGGCGGCATGTTTTTTATCAGATCAGAACGAAATGAGCAATCATTGTAAAGGACCTTTTGTACATCATTCCTGTAAAGTTTGGTTGAATTTGCTTCAGTGGTTTCAGAGCAGAAGATGAAAATGAGATTTTTCCATTAGGGTCGAATGTAAAAGTTCTGTGCTGGCGGCAATGTTTTTCGTCAGATCAGAAGGAAATGAGCAATCATTGTTAAGGACCTTTAGTACATCATTCCTGTAAAGTTTGGTTGAATTTGCTTCAGCTGTTTCAGATCAGAAGATCAAAATGTGATTTTCCCATAGGGTCCAATGTTAAACCATGTTCCGTGCTGGTGGCCATGTTATTTGTCAGATCGGAACATAATGAGCAATCACTGTTAAGGACCTTCAATACATCATTCCTGTAAAGTTTGGTTGAATTTGCTTCGGCCGTTTCAGAGCAGAAGATGAAAATGTGATTTTCCCATAGGGTCCAATGTTAAACCATGTTCAGTGCTGACGGCCATGTTTTTTGTCGGATCGGAACCAAATGAGCAATCATTGTTAAGGACTTTTAGTACATCAATCTTATTAAGTTTGGTTGAATTTGCTTCAGTGGTTTCAGAGCAGAAGATGAATGTGATTTTCCCCCTAGGGTCCAATGTTAAACCTAAGTTCCTTGCTTGTGGCCATGTTTTTTGTCGGATCGGAATAAAATGAGCAATCATTGTAAGGGACCTTCCATTTATCATTCCTGTTAAGTTTGGTTGAATTTGCTTCAGCTGTTTCAGAGCAGAAGATGAAAATGGGATTTTCCCATAGGGTCCAATGTTAAACCATTTTCCGTACTGGCGGCCATTTTTTTGTCGGATCGGAACGAAATGAGCAATCATTGTTAAGGACCTTTAGTACATAATTCCCGTATAGTTTGGTTAAATTTGCTTCAGTGGATTCAGAGCAGAAAATGAAAATGTGATTTTTTCCCATAGGGTCCAATGTTAAACCTAAGTTCCTCGCTGGCGGCCATGTTTTTTGTTGGATCGAAACGAAATGAGCAATCTTTGTAAAGGACCTTCCATACATCATTCCTGTAAAGTTTGGTTGAATTTGCTTCAGTAGTTTCAGAGGAGAAGATGAAAATGTGAAAAGTTTAACAGACGGACAACAGACGACGGACGCCAAGTGATGGCAATAGCTCACACTGACCCTTTGGGTCAGGTGAGCTAAAAACAACCTAAAATCTGGAAAAAAACAAAATTAAAGAAAAACAAAATGCATGGGTGTTCCAAGGAACACATGTGTCGCCTGCACTATATATATTTAAGAATTCTTGTGTTCAAAATAGAATTACAAAGTCCAAGTTGCACATCTAAATTATATACTGAAACATGCATTACTCCAAGTTTGATAGAAAAATACAAGGCCATTTATTAGGAGCTGAGGATAATGGAGGCATATCCTTAGACTCTAATAAACTAAAATGACAAAGTCCAAAAACAGCCTAAAATCTGGGAAAAACAAAATTAAAGAAAAGCAAAATACATGGTGCACATCTTCAATATATACTGAAGCATTCCTGCTAGTTTGGTGGAAAAGTGACAAACGGTTTAGGAGGAGTTGCGGATAAAGGAGATGTACCCTCAAGACTCCAGTAAGCTAAAATGGCAAAGTCCAAAAAACAGCGTAAAATCTGTAAAAAACAAAATTAAAGAAAAACAATATGCATGGTGCACATCTTCAACATATACTGAAGCATTCCTGCAAGTTTGGTTGAAAAGTGCCAAGAGGTTTAGGAGGAGATGCGGATAATGCTCAAATTTTTTTGAGCCATACATATGGACAGACAGACGGACGCAAGATGACAGAAAGTGATCCCTATGTGTTGATCCTGCACTAGGTGCAGGCGACACAAAAATGCATGGTGCACATCTTCAATATATACTAAAGCATTCCTGCTAGTTTGGTGGAAAAGTGACAAGCGGTTTAGGAGAAGTTGCGGATAATGGAGATGTACCCTTAAGACTCCAGTAAGCTAAAATGGCAAAGTCCAAAAACAGCGTAAAATCTGTAAAAAACAAAATTAAAGAAAACAAAATCCATGGTGCACATCTTCAACATATACTGAAGCATTCCTGCAAGTTTGGTTGAAAAGTGCCAAGCGGTTTAGAAGGAAGTGCGGATAATGGAGACATACCCTCAAGACTCTGGTAAGCTAAAATGGCAAAGTCCAAAAACAGCGTAAAATCTGTAAAAAACAAAATTAAAGAAAAACAAAATGCATGGTGCACATCTTCAACATATACTGAAGCATTCCTGCAAGTTTGGTTGAAAAGTGCCGAGTGGTTTAGGAGGAGATGCGGATAATGGAGATGTACCCTCAAGACTCCAGTAAGCTAAAATGACAAAGTCAAAAAACAGTGTAAAATCTGTAAAAAAACATAATTAAAGAAAAACAAAATGCATGGTGCACATCTTCAACATATACTGAAGCATTCCTGCAAGTTTGGTTGAAAAGTGCCAAGCAGTTTAGGAGAAGATGCGGATAATGCTTAAATTTTTTTGAGCCATACAGACGGACAGACGGACAGTCAGATGGACAGTCAGATGGACAGACAGACGGACGCAAGACGACGGATAGTGATCCCTATGTGTCGATCCTGCACTAGGTGCAGGCAACACAAAAATCCTTTGAAGTTAATTTGGTTTATAGTAAAAAGTGTAAGTACTGACCAACAGGAAGTGGATGTTCAACAAATTTGAAAACCACTTTCAAACAAGAGCTGGTGCCAAATGGCAGCCTGATATACCCCCGCTCATTGAGCCCTGAATCAATGTGGCAAGTGCAAATTTAATTGTTTAGGGACACAATACAGGTGTGGACACAGTACAAGTGTGGACACAATACAAGTATAAACACAATGATATAATCCTGGTAACCAACATGTTCAACGATAACTGTCAACACAACAATTGAATCTGCTTTACATTTCAAAAGAAACTGTGACAAAAATTCCATATATTGTACAACAATGAAAACCAATGATGTCTAGGAAAACTAGAAGTGCTTATGCCTTAACATTGAAATGTATATGCACAATAGATTGGACTGTAAGGAACCTCTGTGCAAAACAACAATTGAATCCCACTTACAGTTTCAGAAAAAATTGTGACGAAAAATTCAATATATTGTACAATAATGAAAAACAACGACATCTCGGCAAACAGGAAGTGCTTATGGGATCAATTTTAAATCAAAATACATGACAGATTGGACCATAAGGAAGCTCTGTGCAAAACAGCAATTGAATCCTACTTACAGTTTCAGAAAGAATTGTGATGAACAATTTCATATATTGTACATAATGAAAATAATGACGTCCCGGCAAACAGGAAATGCTTAAGGCATTACCCTGAAATCAGAATACATGATAGATTGGACCATAAGGAAGCTCTGCACAAAAGAACAATTGAATCCAACTTACAGTTTCAGAAATAATTGTGACAAAAAATTCCATACATTGTACAACAATGAAAAACAATGACGTCTCGGCAAACAGGAAGTGCTTCGGACGTAACTTTAAAATGGAATACACGATAGCTTTGACCATAAAGAAGCTCTGTGCAAAACAACAATTGAATCCTACTTACAGTTTCAGAAAAAATTGTGACGAAAAATTCCATATATTGTACAACAATGAAAAACAATGACGTCTCGGCAAACAGGAAGTGGTTATGACGTAACTTTAAAATCGGAAAACACGATAAATTGGACCATAAGGAAGCTCTGCGCAAATGAACAACTGAATCCAACTTTCAGTTTCAGAAAAAATTTTGACGAAAAATTCCATATATTGTACATAATGAAAAACAATGACGTCTCGGCAAACAGGAAGTGCTTATGACATAACTTTAAAATTGGAATACACGATAGATTGGACCATAAGGAAGATCTGTGCATAACAACAATTGAATCCCTCTTACAGTTTCAGAAAAAATTGTGACGAAAAATTCCATATACTGTACAACAATAAAAAAACAATGAAGTTTCGGCAAACAGGAAGTACTTATGCGGTAACCTTGAAATCTATATATACACATCAGACCATCATGAGGAAGCTTTTGACAAAATATGAATTCATTCTGTAAAGTAGTTGCTGAGAAAAGTGCTGTTACGGACGGACGAACGGACGGACGAACTGAGGTAAACCAGTATAACCCCCACTACTATGTAGCGCGGGTATAAATACAACTCATCATTTCAAAGCTTCAAACCCAATTTGGAATCAATCCCTCCAGTAGAAGCCAAGAAATCTGTTACGGAAATTTAGTTTTTAGTAAAAATTCAAAGTCTCAGCAAACAGGAAGTGGATGTCCACCAAACTTGAAAATTGCTTACACAATACAATTCATCACTTCCAAACTTCAGACCAAATTTGAAATCATTCCCTCTAGTTGAAGCCAAGAAAACTGTGACGAAAATTTGTTTTTTGTAAAAATTCAAAGTATAAGCAAACAGGAACTGGGCACCCAACAAACTAGAAAATTGCTAACACAATACAACTCATCATTTCTAAGCTTCAGACCAAATTTCAAATCATTCCCTTCAGTAGAAGCCAAAAAATCTTTGATGGAAAATTTGGTTTATTGTAAAACTAGAGGCTCAGAGACTGAGCCTGTATCGCTCACCTGACAAAACGCTTCTATGCCATGCATGACCAAAAATGATCATGTATTTTACCGATGGGGTAGGGTGTTTAGGTATGTTCTCAATTAGCACCCGTGTGTTTTGTCTGATCCTATTGAAATGAGTAATTTTTGCAAAGGACCTTCTATACATTTAGTATAATTTGCTTTAATTGTTTTGAGAGAAGATGATGAAAAGGATGGTTTTCTCATACTGGGCTCCGATGTTAAACTATGTTCTGCACTTGAGGCAATGTTTTTTGTCGGATTGAAATGAAATGTGCAATTTTTGTAAAGTACCTTCAGTCATCATTCCTGTAAAGTTAGGTTGAATTTGCTTCAGTGGTTTCAGAAGAGTAGATGAAAATGTGATTTTCCCCATAGGGTCCAATGATATACTATGTTCCGTGCTGGCAGCCATGTTTTCAAACAGATTGTAACGAATTGAGCAATCATTGTTAAGGACCTTCTATTCATCCTTCCTGTAAAGTTTGGTTGCATTTGCTTCTGAAGTTTCAAAGGAAAAGATGAAAATGTGATTTTTCCCATAGGGTCCTATGTTAAACCTAAGTAAGTTCCACACTGGCGGCCATGTCTTTTATTGGATCAGAACGAAATGAGCAATCATTGTAAAGGACCTTCCATTCATCATTCCTGTAAAGTTTGGTTGAATTTACTTGAGTTATTTCAGAGGAGTAGATGAAAATGTGATTTTCCCATATGGTCCAATGTTAAACCATGTTCTGTGCTGGCAACCATGTTTTTCATCGGATCGGACAAAATGAGCCATCTTTGTTAAGGACCGTATGTACATCACTCCTGCAAAGTTTGGTTCAACTGGCTTCAGCCGTTTCAGAGCAGAAGATGAAAATATGATTTTTCCCATAGGGTTCAATGTTAAACTTAAGTTCCGCGCTGGAGGCCATGTTTTTTATCGGATCGGAATGAAATGAGCAATCTTTGTAAAGGACCTCTCATACATCATTCCTGTAAAGTTTGGTTGAATTTGCTTCAGTGGTTTCAGAGGAGAAAATGAAAATGTGATTTTCCCATAGGGTCCAATGTTAAACCATGTTCCGTGCTAGCCGTCATGTTTTTCATCGGATCGGAACGAAATGAGCAATCTTGGTTAAGGACCATTAGAACATCATTCCTGCAAAGTTCGGTTCAATTTGCTTCAGCCTTTTCAGAGCAGAAGATGAAAATGTGATTTTTCCCATAGGGTCCAATGTTAAACCTAAGTTTCGCTCTGGCGTCCATGTTTTTTATCGGATCGGAACAAAATGAGTAATCTTTGTAAAGGACCTTCCATACATCATTCCTGTAAAGTTTGGTTGAATTTGCTTAAGTGGTTTCAGAGGAGTAGATGAAAATGTGATTTTCCCATAGGGTCCAATGTTAAACCATGTTTCGTGCTGGCGGCCATGTTTTTCGTCGGATCGGAACGAAATGTGCCATCTTTGTTAAGGACCTAAAGTACATCACTCCTGTAAAGTTTGGTTGAATTTGCTTCAGCCTTTCCAGAGCAGAAGATGAAAATGTGATTTTTCCCATAGGGTCCAACATTAAACCTAAATTCCGCGCTGACGGCCATGTTTTTTATCGGATCCAAATGAAATGAGCAATCTTTGTAAAGGACCATCCATACATCATTCCTGTAAAGTTTGGTTGAATTTGCTTAATTGGTTTCAGAGGAGAAGATGAATAAGAGAAAAGTCTAACGGACGGACAGACCGACGCCAAGTGATGGCAATAGCTCACACTGACCCTTCGGGTCAGGTGAGCTAAAAATCAAAGTAACAGGAAGTTGGCACCCGACAAACTTGAAAATTGCTTACACAATACAACTCGATCATTTCCAAGCTTCAGACCAAATTTCAAATCATTCCCTTCAGTTGAAGCCAAGGAATCTTTGACGGAAAAATTGGTTTTTAGTAAAAATTCAAAGTATGGGCAAACAGGAAGTTGGCACCCGACAAACTTGAAAATTGCTTACACAATACAACTCATCATTTCTAAGCTTCAGACCAAATTTCAAATCATTCCCTTCAGTAGAAGCCAAAAAATCTTTGACGGAAAATTTGGTTTATAGTAAACTAGAGGCTCAGACACTGAGCCTGTATCACTCACCTGACAAAATGCTGAAGCAAGGTTTTCGATGTTCTGCATGGTGGCCATGTTTTTTTCGTGAATTTCCGATAGGGCCAAATAAACTATGTTCTGTGCTGGTGGCCATGTTTTTTTGTTTTTGTTTTTATCCGAACAAAATGACCAATCTTTGTTAAGGACCTTCAGTTCATCATTCCTGTAAAGCTTGGTTGAATTTGCTTCAGCGGTTTCAGAGCAGAAGAAGAAAATGTGAATTTTCCCATAGGGTCCAATGTTAATCCTAAGTTCTGCTGTGGCGGCCATGTTTTTTATGGGATCATAACGAAATGAGCAATCTTTGTAAAGGACCTTCCATACATCATTCCTGTAAAGTTTGGTTGAATTTGCTTCAGTGGTTTCAGAGGAGAAGATGAAAATGTGAATTTCCCATAGGGCCAATGTTAAACTATGTTCTGTGCTGGCGGCCATTTTTTTTTATCGGATCAGAACAAAATGAGCAATCTTTGTTAAGGACCTTTAGTATATCATTCCTGTAAAGTTTGGTTGAATTTGCTTCAGCATTTTCAGAGGAGAAGAAGAAAATGTGAATTTTCCCATAGGGTATATGTTAAACCTAAGTTCCGTGCTGGTGGCCATGTTTTTTATTTGATTGGAACGAAATGAGCAATCTTCGTAAAGGACCTTCCATACATCATTCCTGTAAAGTTTGGTTGAATTTGCTTCAGTGGTTTCAGAGGAGAAGATGAAAATGTGAATTTCCCATAGGGCCAATGTTAAACTATGTTCCGTGCAGGTGGCCATGTTTTTTATTGGATCAGAACGAAATGAGCAAATCTTTGTTAAGGACCTAAAGTACATC
>MJUU01031145.1:0-14525 GCA_002080025.1 Modiolus philippinarum
GGTATATTGCTGCAGAGAAAGGGAAAGTTCACAATTGGAAAGTCAAAGCCATCACGTTTGTCATATAATCTAGAATCATGGGATTGTTTTTTTTCATTGATTCAAATTAGGTTTCTGATATCAATTGAACGTCTTCAGTAAAAACGTTGGATTGTTTCTTTGTATTGAAAAATGTGTGATGCTTTGATTCATATATGAAAAAGAAAGGAAATGGGGTAAATGTCAAGGAGACAACATCCCATATCCAGGTTAAAACGACCAAAAACAAAACATTTAGGGGTCACCGTATGGTCTTCAACACAGTGAGGTACCTCACACCATATAGTAACCTCTAAATGGCCCCGAAAAGGTAAAAAAGTGAATAAATCAATGGAAACAAACCACATCCAATAACCCAAATATCAAGAAACTAAAATTTTATAAGAAGACAAGGACAAGCCAATGACCAACATATTCCTGACTTGGGACAGGCGCAAAAATTGCGGTGACGTTAAACTCGTTTTATATATGGTATATATATGGTATTTATAGCAATTGAAACTTTCAATTTGTTCAATTGAAAGTAATGATTTGATCTGCACTGAAGAGATATAAGTTGTCGAAATACGGGTAAGTCGAATTAAATTTCCAGTAAAACCGGTATTTTGCTTTCTATTTCCACTGGGACGATGCCATTGCTGGTGGACTGTTAGCCCCCATTCGGTATTCGCCAACCCAGTAGCCAGTACGTCGTTGCTGACCCGAAAACCGATTTTATTTGAAAACTTGCAATATCTGAATTTAAGAAATTTTTCTTAAAACCTCAAAAATATCTCCTCGCATAGCTCTGTCTTTAGCTGATTTTGCCTTTTTTTAGATCCTAATGGTAATTTGTTCTCTTTCAGCTTTTACACATTTCGCATTATGGATTTCCAAATGTTTTCTTTTGATCTGCACTGAAAAGACATAAGTTGTCCGAATGCGCATATGCAGGTACTAAATTAACAGTAAAACTTTGGGTTTTCGTTATTTAATTTAATCAGTAAAAATGTGAGATCGTTTTTTTTTTCATTGAAATATGAGTGATGCTTTGATTCAAATGTGGTCCTGTTCTTATTATCAAATGAATAATTTCTTCTTAAATTGGAAAATGAACGACGTTTTGATTCAGATATGGTTTTTTGATATAATTAAGTAAGTAAGAGCTTGGGATTGTACGTTTTTGCATTGAAATATGAGTGATGCTTTGGATCAAATATGGCTTTTGATATCAAATGAATTGTTTCTTGTCTCATTGAAAACTGAACGATGCTTTGATTTAATGATGGTTTTTGGTAGCCATTGAACATTTTAAATAAGCAAAAACGTTAGATTTTTTTTCAGTGAAAAATGAGTGCTGCTTGATTCAAATAAGGTTTCTAATATCAATTGAACGACTAAAGTAAGAACGTGGGATTGTTCCTTTTTCATTGAAAAATGGGTGATGCTTTGATTCGGATATGGTTTTTGATAGCCATTGCACGTTGTAATTAAATAAGTGAAAACTTGGGATTGTATTTTTTTGTCATTGAAATTTGAGTGCAGCTTTGATTCAAATGTGGTTTTTGATATCAAATGAACATTTTAAATAAGTTAAAACGTTGAATTTTTTTTCAATGAAAAATGAGTGCTGCATGATTCTAATAAGGTTTCTAATATCAATTGAACGTTTTAAGTAAAAACGTGGGATTGTTCCTTTTTCATTGAAAAAATGAGTGATGCTTTGATTCAAATATATGTTTTTTGATATGCATTGGACGTTTTAATGAAATAAGTAAAACATTGGATTTTTTTCATTGAAATATGAGTATTGCTTTGATTCAAATGTAGTTTTTGATATCAAATGAACGTTTACATTAAATAAGTAAAAAACATTGTGATTGTTTCTTGTTTCAGTGAAAAATGAACGATGCTTTGATTTATAGCGATACACGTCTTAAAGCACCCGAGGTGTAACTGCAATTGACAGAGGAGTTTTGTCAATTGCAGTTTACTTACTCAAAAATATTGGAATGAAAAATTTTCTTACCTGAAGAAATTCTTCTCAGTTTAGCAAATTGTTCAGTTACAAAAGTTTTGATGAATTTATACAAACTGGAACTATTAAAGGAGAAAAGTGAAGTAAAACAAACATAACTTTTACAACAATTTGGATAAAATAATAATTAGTATCACATTTATTACAAAAAATGACTGTGGTATGATTTATTTATACAAATGTAACTATTTTTTATTAAAATAAAAATTTTTTTCCAAACAATTTTTAAAATAAAATGAAAAAGTCACTCTTTTTGGAAGGGAGATCACCAAGCAGAACATATTGCAAAATTTATCACCTCCCCATTCCAAAATACTATGTTTTGGGGATTTTAAAAAAAAATTATTATAATTGGTGAATAATCTTCACTTTATTGTGTAATAGTATATCAAACTAGAGTAATGACTGTCGGAAACGACAGTGATCCCCGCACCCCCTGTTTGACACAGAAAACAGCTATAGACTATGGGTATAATTTTTCTTCACATTTTTGAAATTAAACTATTGACAGTCACTATTTTTACCATAAGGAATTAAAGAATATATGGTTGTTAGGCAGAATTCCAAAAAAATAAGTAGTCTTTGAAACTTCCTGGAATTTTACCAAACTTGGAATCATATATTTTGGAAATCAAATTGGTGAAATGTTTCTTCTAATACTAACAAAGTTTTGAACTATGGTTTCAATGTAGAATTCCAAAAATTAGTGGTCTTTGACAATTTCAGGAAATTTACCAAATTTGGAATCAATTATTTTCGAATCCAATTTGTGAAAATGATTGACCTTATCAAAACAATTGCTAACAGTTTGGTTGCTAGGTAGAATTCCAAAAAATATGTGGTCTTTGACACTTTCAGGAAATTAACCAAAATTGGAATCAAATATTTTTGAAATTCAATTGGTGAAAGTGATTGCCCTAATGAAAACAAATCCTAACAGTATTGTTGCTAGGTAGAATTCCAAAAAATAAGTGGTCTTTGACACTTTCAGGAAATTTACCAAAATTAGAATCAACTATTTTTGAAATTCAATTGGTGAAAATGATTGCCCTAATGGAAACAAATCCTAACAGTATTGTTGCTAGGTAGAATTCCAAAAAAATAAGTGGTCTTTGACACTTTCAGGAAATTTACCAAAATTGGAATCAAATATTTTTGAAATTCAATTGTTCAAAATGATTGCCCTAATGAAAACAAATCCTAACAGTAGTGTTGCTAGGTAGAATTCCAAAAAATAGGTGGTCTTTGACACTTTCAGGAAATTTACCAAAATTGGAATCAACTATTTTTGAAATTCAATTGGTCAAAATGATTGCCCTAATGGAAACAAATCCTAACAGTATTGTTGCTAGGTAGAATTCCAAAAAATAAGTGGTCTTTGAGACTTTCAGGAAATTTACCAAAATTGGAATCACATTTTCGAAATCTAAGATTTCAGAATTTTTATTTTTTTCCAAATACTTGCCAAAATATAAGATTATATGCCAAAATGTCCAAAAATATCCCCGAACTTTCATTCGAAAGTGCGGGGATAATAATGAATCGGATGCATGGATATAAACTATTTGTAATGTTTTGTTTTATTTTATCAAATACAAGCGATAGTGAACTATGGAATATACTTTTCTCATAATCATTCTAGTTATTTTAAATTCACTAAATGCTTTTAATTGATTGAACTAATACAAATAAGAAGATATCTCCTGAAATAAGAAATTTTTTCTTTGGTTTATATGAAGCTAATTATAGGCAAGTAAACTGCAAATTTCAGAAACTCTTCTGTCATTTGCAGTCAAACCTCGGGTATTCTAACACGTGTATCGCTATAATTTTAGTTTTGATACCAACTGAACGTATTAAGTCAATAAGTTAAAAAGTGGATTTTTTTCTTGTTTCATTGAAAAATATACGATGCTTTGATTCAAATTGGTTTTGTGATATCAATTGAAAATTTTAAGTTAATAAGTTAAAACTTGGAATTGTTTCTTTTTTATACCTTAAAATGGTCTTAAGACTTTGTCCTAAGCCATGATATGTCTAATAATTGTCTTCAGATATGATTTAGGACAAAAATTGAACTTAAGACCAACATAAAATATATCTTAGCTAAGATTGTTCTTAGGATACTTTCATTAACAGGCCCATGGTTTTTATACCCATTTCACGTTTTAGTAAAGTAATCTTCATTTAAAAATGAGTGATGCTTTCATTCAGATATAATTTTTGATACCAATTGAACGTTTAGAATAAGTAATGTAAAATGTTGGATTGTTTAATTTCCATTAAAATAAAAACAAACAAACAAAAAAAAACCCAAACAAACAAACAAACAAAAAATCTTTGATTTTTGATGTCCACTGAACGTTTTAATTAAGTTAATTAAAACATGGGACTGATTTCGTTTTTCATTCAGAAATTAATTATGCTTTGAAAATAGGAGAGCGTTTCTATATTTATTTAAAATTTGATATACAGCTTCTGTCTTTTATTACTTAAAAATATATTTTCCACTGTTTCCCCATTTTTTCACAATTCTGAATACAAACTGAAATTTTTGACCTCACAATTCAACATATACAGTAGAGTCTATACAACTATGTTTAGTGCCAAAATCGAGTCAACTTTTAATATTCTACTTGCATCCTTTAAAACTCACCGAACTTTCTAACATTTTTACTTTTAAATGAGTTTGATATGCAGTTCTGTAATTTTGATATATTTTTTTGTAGTTTGCCTATTGTCACAATCACAACTTAATAGAGATGTTTACTTTGCATTAGTTGACTTCCTCGGATCTATTACTAAGCCTATATGGAAAACATTATGCAATCATACTATATTAATGGTGAAACATACTTTAATGGAATAACCAAAGCCCTTTATTACATGCAAACAGTATTCACAGAAGTCTTTTTTTCATACCTTGTTCCACTTTTTTCTTGCAATGCTTCCTTTATCAGATTTAGTTTTTGTTATTGCCGTTTTGCTCTCTGTATTCACTGGTGTTTCATACGTTTTACGTTTGTAATTTCATTACTCATTTCTAAGCATTATTCTCGCTCAAAACCAGTAATAATAATAAAAAAATTGAAAATGATAGATGTTATATGTTCATTGGTTCGCCGACGTAATCAAAATGATTTTTCATCTAGCTTTGATATCGCTCAAAGGCATTTGGAATCAATATACATACAAAACAACGACAGTAGAAAACCGAAAGAACAAAGAGTGGTATTTACAAAAATCAAAGTCAAGAGACTTGACAAAAACAAGAACACAGAAAACAATGACGTTGAACACAGAAAGCAATGACGTAAGACAGCTACATCACGCAGAAATAAAAACATAACATTCAAAACCAAAATACTCAAAGTGTTGGGAAAAAGTCAAAATCGGTACGGTCGAGTGCGGGAAGACATGAGTCTAGCCGAAAATTTCTGTTTCCATTTGGGACACCTACACATCTTATTTTTCATTGATCTTATTTTGATGGACATGAGATATGCTGTATTTTTTAGATGAGATTATTAGGATCCTCCATAAGATCAGATTAAAGATCATTGAAATTTAACGATGCTTTGATTTAATTGTGTTTTTTTATATCAATTGAACGCATTAAATCAATAAGTTAAAACGTGGAATTGTTTGTTGCATTGAAAAATGGGTGATGCTTTGATTCAAATATGATTTTCGATACCAATTGAACGTTTAGAATAATTAAAGTAAAATGTGTGATTGTTTCTTTTCCATACAAAAAAACCAAACAAACAAAAAACAAAATACAAAACAAAAACAAATAAAACAAAAACAAAACAAAACAAAAAACAAACAAACAAAACTTTGATTGAAATATGGATTTTTTTTATGTCCACTGAACGTTTTAATTAAGTTAGTTAAAACATGGGATTGTTTTTGTTTTTCATTCAGAAATAAACTATGCTTTGATTCAAATATGATTTTTGACATCAATTGAACGTTTAAAGTAAAAAAATGGGGATTGCATGATTTCATCGAAAAATAAGTGGTGCTTTTTTTCAAATATAGTTTTTATATCATTTGAACGTAAAGTAAAAAGAGGAGAGCGTTTCTATATTTTTTTTAATCAACGATGTTTTTCTTATTAAAAAGAGGTCTCTATAAATAGTTCTCTACAACTCATTTTTTATCCGATTTTCAATATATATTTAATGTTAAATAAATTTGATATACAGCTTCTGTCTGTAATTAGTTAAAAATTATTTTCAACAGTGTCCCCATATTTTCACAATTTTAGATTAAAAACTGAAATTTTTGATTTCACAATTCAACATATACAGTAGAATCTAGATATAATAATATTCAATTACAGTCACTTCTAGTGCCAAAATCGAGCCAACTTTTAATATTTTACTTGCATCCTTTAAAACAGTATACATAGAACTCTCTTTCTATATCTTTTTCCCATTTTTTCTTTTAATGCTTCCTTTATCAGAGATAGTGGTTGACATCACTGTTTTGTTCTCGGTATTCACTGGGGACTCATACATTTTACGTTAGTTATTTCATTACTCAAATCTTAGCCCTTTTCTAGCTCAAAACTAGTTATAGTCATATAATATGCAAATGATAGATATTATTTGTGCATTGGTTTGCCTGCGTAATCAAAGTGATTTTTTCATCCAGCTTTGATATCGCTCTAAGGCATTTGGAATCAATCTACATACAAAATAATGGCAGTAGAACACCGAAGGAACAAAGAGTGGTATTTACAAAAATCAAAGTCAAAAGACATGGCAAAAACAAGAACACAGGAAACAATGACGTTGAACACAGAAAGCAATGACGTTAGACAGCTACATCACGCAGAAATAAAAACATAACATTCAAAACCAATCCACTCAAAGAGCCAACTCCCATAAAAACCCGAGAATGACATCAAGTGCTACGAAGGAAATACATGCCATGCATTGTCGACAGAGTATCACACTATCGGTGAGTCAATCTAGGAAAAAGTCAAAATCGGTACTGTCGAATCCAGGAAGACATGAGTCTACCTGAAAATTTATCTTTCCATTTGGGACACCGACACAGTCTTATCTTTCATTGAACTTATTGTGAAGGACAAGAGATATGCTGTATTTGTTAGATGAGATCAATAGGATCTTCCATAAGATCAGATAAAAGATCGGGATATCTTTCATGAGTGTAAGAAATTTCGTCTTTTCTCGAGCTGAGTGTAGCGAAACGAGAGGAAAAGACGTATAATTTCTTACACGTGTGAAAGAAATCCCGATCTTTAATTTTGATCGACTGCAAGTTCCTATTTTTCCCTAAAAATCCAAACAGGAAGACTTTTAATCCTATTAATCCTATATCGTGTGAACAACGTCGTCGCGATTTGAGTGTACTTTACATTGTGACGTCAGGTATTTCATGACGTTTAGTCATGGTAACGATTGCTTTATCACAAAAATGAACACTTATTGTTGGCCATTCACCCGTGTAAGATGAGATCGTGTGCATCCATCTTACATGGGTAATCTTACACTGTAAACCACCATTTACGGAAGAATACGAGTTCTTCCCTTGTTGCGTTAGTTCATTTTTCCATTTTATAGATTACTATGATAATCTTTCTTCTTGGACTATGATCAAACTTATGATATTCTTTATATAACTGTTAATGACTATATGCAAATGAGATGTTTTTGAGTCTTCATTGACCATTGATCCTTGAATCTGTCCAATTAAAATTTGACACTACATGTATATTTGTAAGATGAGCTTGTCATTTTCACCGTCGTTTCCTGTCTTTAATTATTAGCCTAACTCAACTCTAGTCATTATGATTGCTGGTGGCTTCGTTGCTCAATTGTTTAGACATGCATGTAATAAAAACCACGCTTCCTATTTATAATAATATGATGTATTTTAATACTACGGCTTCATTCCGTATATGGTACTCGGTAGATGTCCTTAGTACTGGATTTTGCTTCCTATTGCGGTATTTTTGGTAATGAGTACTTCATTTCTGACTATGTTTGGGTTATGGCTTTCCATATTTCTAATGCTGCTGATGAGAGGTTACTCCTTGAAACACGTGTACAGCATAACAAAATTTACTTTATAAAGCAACTTTGGTATTGTGATATTTATGGTATGCTCCCAAGTTCTTCGTAGTGGCATTAATTTATTTTTTATTTCATTCCTGCTGTCTCTCATGTTGATAGTGTTTTCATTGTTCACCAATGTAGTTAGAGCTTACAAATTTTGTCCATAAAGGGTATTCACCAACGAAATAGCCAGTTATTTGGTGTGGCCCGAAAATCGATTTTATTTGAAAACATGCTATATCTAAATTTCAGAAAATTTTGTTAACCGGTTATCTTCCTCTTGCATAGGTATTTCCTTAGCTGATTATGTCTTTCATTTATAGATCCTATTAGTAATTTGTTCTCTATCAGCTTTTACACATATTTCGGTTTCTGGATTTCCAAGTGTTTTGATTTTATATACACTGAAGAGACATAAGTTGTCAAAATGCGCATATGCAGAATCTAAATTGACGGTAACTTCGGTATTTTGTTATTTATTACTACTGGGCCGATACCACTGCTGGTGGACTGTTAGTTCCCAAAGGGTATTCAGCAACACAATAGCCAGTTATTCGATGCTGGCCCGAAAACCAATTTTATTTGAAAAAAATGCAATATCTAAATTTCCGAAAGAATTTTTTTTTAAACCTAAGGAGTATCTTCCTCTTGTAAAGCTTTGTCTTTAGCTGATTTTGTCTTTCCTTTTTAGATCCTATTGGTAATTTGTTCTCTCTCAGCTTTTACACATATTTCGGTTTCTGGATTTACGAATGTTTTGATTTTATCTGCACTGCAGAGACATAAGTTGTCGAAATTCACATATGCATAATCTGAATTGACAGTAACTATCTTATTTTGTTATTTATATCTATTTCGAAAGGTTTCATTTGTAGTGTTGTTTAAAATCTGAGGATATACATTGGGGCTCCTCATGGGGGGGTCCTAGGAATCAAATAATCATTAAATTTTTGCCTTGGTAATCAAAAAATCATTAAATTTTTACCTTGGTAATCAATAAATTTTTGGCTTAGTAATTAAAAAATATATAAAAATGCAAGCTAATAATCAAATAATCATTAAATAAATTCTCTCGTAATCAAATAATCATTAAAAAATACCCTGATAATCAGGTAATCAAGAAACCCATGACGGGCCTCACATTGTCAGTTTTTGATTCTTTGTCTTAATTTCTTTCGTCTTGGTGGAACCCAACCAACTCTGTCTCATTCATTATTTATTTATTATCACTATAGCCCTTTTCAACAAGTGTTGTTATCTTTTCCTGGATTTGAACTTTCCCATCAAATGGAGGTACACACACTCTTCGCTTCCAGTTATAACTCGTACGGTTGGCTAACAATACACAACTTAAACCCTGAGCGTCACAGTAAACCACAGTAAACGGTGGCATTGTAATCTAAATATGAACAGTGTTACAAACTTTGTTAGGATGAACAACACTCGCCGTGTTGGGTTGATAACCGGAACTGTTTATTTCTATTTAAATGCTGGAACCGAAGGGCGGACCAAATGATTTTTTAAAAAGGCCTATTACTTTTAATAATAATTGCTTCATATTTTCCAATGTCATCTGCTAGTCTTGTTACAGGTTTAATTCTATTGAAGAAGTGTTTCTATGCAGAAAAGTAGCTTACATCTCAATATTTTGAGTCAACCCATGATATTGATTGGGCACACTATTTATACATGTAATTCATTGTTTTGCATTTTTGTTATTTTGTATAAATTTTGTTTGCGTAAATGATTTCCCATGTTTTTAGAAATTACGTGAATATCAATAAATACATGATTACATAATGATTGATAGATGTTTAAAAATTATGATTTATTTAAACATGGTAAATACAGATTTGCAATCGATATAAATAAATGTTGGAAACAAATCAATATTTGATATTCTATTTATGGTTTTTTTTTTGGTATTTTGATACTGGTATGATACTTTATTTAGAAAGACTAAAGTTTAAAAAATGAAAATTGAAATTATTTTTTATTATTTATATAAAGAATTTCCATGAAAAGGTCTGTCGTGAGTAAGCGGCATGTTCCTTTGTTTATGCAATGTTGCGAGAGAGGCACGCCAACACTTGAGATGATAACATAATGTATCAATCTTTTTATAATTTGTTGGAACAGGGAACTGTATATTGTTGTTATCTACATCCCTTGTTGGAAGGACAGTTATAAGATAAAAATGACAAGAATTACCGTAGAAATCAAGATGGCATAACATTAGGGGAAAACAACAAATAATAAGAAAAAGAACTGAAACGGGGAATGTGTCAAAGAGACAACGACCCTAAGGGGAGCAATAACAACTCAAAGCCACCATAAGATCTTCAATGAACGGTGAGGAAACCCCACACCCAACGGTAGGTCGGAGTTGGCCCCTAAATAAAAGAGTAATCAAGTTCAGCGAAATAAGCATCTTCCTAGACATTTTGCTGTTTATGTTCATAGCACACAAGTAACGATGTCATCATAACGTTAAACATGGGAGAATCTAGCCCACATATACAAAGCTTCGTTTTTCATTATTATATCCCTGCTCCCTATAGGGATAAGAGGGTACAATGTTTTCGGTCTGTTCGTTGGTGGTTGTGTGCATATGTGGGCCCGTCACATTTTTCTCAGCAATGGTCGATAATACAAATCTGAATTTTGTTACAGGCGGCATTCTATTATCATGCCATATCGTTTTTGGACCTATTATGGTACAACTTCCTGTTTATCTACTAGGTCAATGTTTGACTATTGTAGCATTATGGAGTAATTTTTCCCTCAAGGTTTTCTCCGTAGTGGTAATGAGGAAAAATTTTCTCCGTTGAGGTAATTGATACAACTCTCATTTTGTGGGGGACTTTGTATGTTCATCATAAGCTTGTGGATGTATTTACAGACTTGTGGGGGTTTCATATTTTTGGTCAATTACTAGTATTATGGAGCAATTATTTTTTTACCCTTTTCTGTCCGAATACAGCTATCCCTTCTCAAATTAATCACTTTATTATTCATTAATGTTTTTCTCAGCGAAAGTAGGTGATGCAAAAAATAAAATTTTGTTACAACATGTGCATTTTCATGCCATATTATGCCATATTCTAAACCAGCCAAAGTTATTAGATGCTTTAGGTGTGGGGCGAAGATATAATCAACTCCCATTTGTTCAAAGATTCTTCGTTTTAAATCTGTTTCCTACCATTTGACATAAAAACTCCTTTGCTGAAGTTAACTTTTATTTTTTTTCGTGCCGACTACACCCAACTCCTCTGTTTTGGAGTTGGGTAAAGCTAGAGAGAAAAGAAGATATTTAACAAAGATAGTAACAAAAACCTCGTTAGTTTATCTAATGACAAATCATCTCATTTGCATGCAAACTTCTGTCCAGGGTTTCAATTTAAAACCCCCTAATTACTTGTTCTCCATCAGCTGTTATACATCTTTTGATCTCTAATTGATTGATTGATGTTATACGCCAACTTCAGCAATATATCAGCTATATAGTGGCGAGCTTTCGATTTCTGGATTTCCAATATTTTGATTTTACCTGCACTGAAGAGACATAAGTTGTCGAAATTGCCATATGCAGAAAAGAAAATTTACAGTAACTACGGTATTTTGTTATTTGCATTCATGATAATCTTACTACTTTGGGACGATGCTCGAAATAGAAGTGGGATGAACATTTAAAATACTTTTATCTGATGTCCTTGATGAATGGTAAGAGTAAGCTAGGGCTAGGAAGATAATGATAAAAATAAAACACCTTGGGAGGTACCTCTTAGCTTACCTAACAGCGACAGTATACAATGACCTTCTAGCGATACTAGTACTTAGTTAAAGGCATATTTAAATTATTTTGCAAAAGCATTGAAATATGAAAGCACAAGCAACCATCTTATATACTTACATAAAGAATGACCTAAGTTTGCTTTATGCTAACGACTTCTAAATATCGGTGAAATGACATCAATCTCCAAGAAATCATTCTAAAATATAACAACGACAGGTACCTTTATCGTGTCTCACGGCCTCTAGTGTAGTGTTTATAGTATTTTCCGTTCAGTGATGTGATTCCGGGATACTATTCCTATACATGTATATATACCAACATGGCCAATGTACTACTAGTTTTGTCGGTAGCTTTGATATTAAACTTGAAAGAACAAATAAGCGTGAACGTGAAACTTAGAAAAAAATCAAGCGTGATGCGTGATTTAATCAGCATTTTTGCGTGATTACGTGAAAGCTACCACCCCTTCCAGATCCCCTCTAGTCACCCTCTGGATTTATGTTTTTTTTTGTCATCAATAAATATTCATTGTAAAGTAAGTAAGAACAGAACCGTCAGAACAAGAATAATCCCAAGACAATGATAATATGTCTAATATCGGAACCTAAAGACACAAAGACATCATAAAAGTACGGCACCAAAAAGAGAAAAGGAACCACAAAGTTGAACAATACGGCCTGTAAGTCTCGTTCAATTGTGAAACTTCCGTGGACATACTTTGTACCCGGAAGTTGCATTTATAACAAAAACATATAACGTTTCACACAAAAAATTTGGACGTCATAATCCTGTTACGTCATATTTTGGCGGGAAAGCTTTCAAATTGAAATTTTATCGCAATTTCTCGATGTCACATGACGAGACTTAAAGACCCTATACGGACCCAAAGTAAAAACATGAGTGAGATCAGGTGCACCTGTAGAGTAAGCATCTCCTGCTTTTTATAAGACTCCCGTCATTTTGAACGTGTCAAATCTGATAGTTAAAACAAATTCAGTAAATTAAAGCAAATTAAAACCAGGGACGAGATCAAGTGCACATGTAGAGTAAGCATCTCTTGCCTCTGAAAAGAAACCCGTCGTGTGACGGATGTCGTTAGCGGGGCAGGACATGCTTACCCTTATGGATCACCTGATGTCACTCCCGGTTTTCATGGGAGTTCACACTATGAGTGCCTTAGTTTTTAATGTCGTCTTTTTATTTCCGTACATTGTAGCTATCTCACGTCCTTGTTTTGTCTTGTTTTTCTCTGTTGCCGTTTTTGCCATGTCTTTAATTGGATTTCGATTTTTGTAGTCTTCGCTTCCCTGGTTCCTTCGGTATTCTACTGCCGTTGTTGAACATGTCAAATCTTGCAGTAAAAACAAATTCAGTTGAGGAAACAATAATCTTCAGCTTTGAAATAACAAAATACCGTAGTTACTGTCAATTTAGATTCTGCATATGCGCATTTCACCAACTTATGTTTCTACAGTGCAGATCAAATCAAAACATTTGGAAAAACATAAACCAGAATATTGTAAAAGCTGTATTGAATGCATTATTTTGAAGTTTCATACCGCGCTTCATTAAAAATGTGCTTCGGTCAACCCTTTCATATCCCAATGAAACTTCAAAATAATGCATTCAATTCTTAAATAATATTTTACTTCCACATTAGTATTTTTGGTTGACAAAACATTTTAAAGGTAAGTAATACAATATAATTAATAAATGTAAAGTTAGACAATATTTTTGTTGTATGTTATAGTTATGAGAAACATCGGTGGGTTATCGCCCTTAAATAAGCTAGTTTGTAGAGATAATTTGAATAATTATATCAATAGCCTCTTTTGATATCAAATTAGAACTAGACTTGCAATTGCAAGCAATAGCCGATGTCACCCCAGACTCCCCATTCGATGATTCCATCTTGTTCGCAGCCTCAAAATCTACCTAGAAATCAATTTTCGTCCAAATCCGGCAATGTTGAAATTATGACGTATTTCGGCAGCCATCTTGGAAATGGCGGCCATTTTGAAAATTTTAAACGCAAGGCATACAACTTCAGATGGTGCTCTAACTTTGTGCCAAGTTTGAAATCAATTGGTCAAGCCATTTCAAAATAATCGCTCGGACAAGAATTATTGGAAGAATAAGAAAAATAATAATAATAATAATAATAATAATCAGAAGAAACGTAGAATAACAACATGTCATCCCGACTACGTCTGGGGTGACATAATTATCTCCACTTTAACCATATAAGCTAACTTGGTACAGGGAGATAACGCGAGTTATGTTTCTCATTTGCAGGTCTTTGTGGGAAATAACTCTTAGTCAAAAGTAGTAATAAAGAAACCAAAATACTAAAAAGCATCACATGTAACCCTCTGTTGAATAGACTCTTTTCTTTGTTGTCGCCATTGAACTCATATAACTGAAACAAGATTTTCAGTAGTCATAATACATATTATATGAATGTCATTTTCATTTAAAAATTTCACATTTATGTCTTCGGCAAAAAAAAGTTTGTTTGTTATGTTTTTGGACAGTTACAGTTTCTATTTTTTTCCTTTTCTATCACTCTGATTTTGTACGT